>JAXGGA010018131.1:0-22784 GCA_038373865.1 Uloborus plumipes
ACGCACGCTATTTGCTGTGATGAATCTGAAATGATATATTTCCTTGCGAATCGGTCATTGCAGGAACAATCGTGTCAGATAAGCGAGATCGATGAAATTCTTTACTTACTGTTAGGCCTATTTCATTGTAAATTCCTTCATTTAAAATAACATATTTCTCATTAAATTCGATAAGTTAATTCGATCCCACGCTCAACCATGACGGTAGAGGAACAATAGTTGTCGCCAAGGTTAAGAATGGTATCATTTTGTGCCAAAATATTGGAGCAAATGCAGGATTATTCCTGCATTGACCGGCCCGCTACGCTTTGCTGTTGTGTCCGCCATTTTGTTTCTTCCCGAAGGGCACAAGTGCTGTCCAGACAACAACTTCCCGGGCTCGACCTGGGAAGTTATTTATGACGTCACGGCTTAAACGCCCGGGCGGCCCGGGCGAATACTCTGAACGCAGCCAATATTTGATGAAAATTAAGAAATCAGACGATAATTTAAGAATTTATTTTATTCTTACAGGGGTTATCATGAACCATCATATGCTTATCGGTCGAGCCATTTTGTAGTCCCATAATAACAAGACATTGCATTATAAATTTAACCCAGGTGTGTTTTGCGACGATATTGTCATAGTTTTGGAAAAAAAATGCACTTCAGTTAGTTTTTCGAATTACTGTCTATTTGTTTGCAGTTCTGTGTAGTTCTTTTGAATTGAATGTTCTTCGCGCTTATTAATTTCGGTAACATTTTTTGCCAAAGATGTTGTTCTAAATCATAAGGTTAAATTATTCTTAAATACTGTTTATTTACGGTCAATAAATGATTATTGTTTAACGTCCACGTACACCTAATTTCTTTAATCAAACATATTTAATAATATCTATTCAGAACATGCAATGCATTTCCATTGTATATGATGTAAACTAAGTATTTTGTTTAAAATTATAACTTATTTAGCCTTAGGTAGGGATTCAAGTGAAACAGTCGATCGCACATTACAATCGCTACTGGAAATGAATTACATTAGAACGTTTCTTGATAAAAACATCGTGACGTCAGCGTGACGTTTGCCTATGAAAAACGAGCTAGATAAAACGTCACAGCCTACTTGGTGAATAAGAGGAGATCGCTGAGTGCTTGTTAGCTCTTATTGGCTCCACCCGTAGTGACGTCATGCCAATTTAAGTTGATGATAATGTAATTCACTTCCAGTAGCGATTGCAATTCGAAGCGATCGCAGTGCTGTTTCACTTGAATCCCTGCCTTAGGCAGGAATTCAAGTGAAACACCATTGCAATCGCTTCGATGCGATCGCAAAATAAATGCTAATGCAACTTAACTTGGAACTGACGTTACTACGGGTGGAGCCAATAAGAGCTCACAAGCAGTCAGCGATCTCCTCTTATTCGCCAAGTAGGCTGTGACGTTTTATCTAGCTCGTTTTTCATAGGCAAACGTCACGCTGACGTCACGATGTTTTTATCAAGAAACGTTCTAATGTAATTCATTTCCAGTAGCAATTGTAATTTGCGATCGCCTGTTTCACTTGAATTCCTGCCTAATTTATTTAATATTACAACTTTTTACATTTCTTAAGTTTTGTATATCTAACATAGTTTTTAATGCTATATCATCAGCAATAACATAGCGATTTAACGGCACTCTAAATCAAATGTATCCACTTATTCCAAAAAGTTTCTAATGAGAAAAACGAAGCAAGTGTTTAAAATGCTGAAAAAAAAATATATATTTTAAAGGCTATTTTCAATAAAATTGATACATAACATCAATGTGAAACATTCGGGGTGTTTTTCATTTTTCAAAAAAAAAAAAAAATTTTTTTTCAGAAAAAGTACGGTCTAAAACATGAAGTGAATAACTTTTTTTTTTTTAATTTTTACAAATTTTCTTTTTTAAAAAAATAATCTTAAAAGCCGCTCCGTCGCTGTTTCATTTTCGCTGACTGACGTCACAAGTGTACGAAACGCTCCAAGCAAGGAAATTCAAAAGACGACCTCGCCATTTGGGGTTCGAATTTTTCCTTGTTGCGAAGCTGGAGTTACCAGTGGTCCAAAATGGCTTATGCGTCATGGCTGAATGATTTAGCTTTCTACCAATGTTTCTCCAGTTGTGGCGTCATACGAGACCTTGCTTCGTTTTAGAAGTTGGAAAGTTTGAAAATTAATTAAGAATAAACTGCTTTGAAAATTGAAATATTTTCTGGCACCATGTTTTTTTTTTTTTTTTATTCTATCAGAATTAGTGACTAAAAGTAGTGCTTTTGACTGAAGGAAACGCCCCCATTATTCTTACAATTAAACCAATATCATTAATAATAAAAGAATAATAATCAAAAAAATATATACGGAGAAAAATATTTAAAAAAAGCTTCTGATAAAGTTTTCTTATTGAAGGAGTGCAGCAGGTGAAAAGCTTTTTATTTCATTTATTCATTTATTTTGTAACTTTTTTTCTTTTCTTTTTAAATTACTACGCTCTATAGTTGATTACTCAATGTTTCGGAAAATTGTAAAACTTCAGGTTATATTTGCATATTTTTTATATATACCAAATATGGCACAAAAAGTACACAATTACATCGTAGTATTTGGAATGCTATGCCATAATAAATCAATCATTATCGAAAATAATAAATGAATAAATTAAATAAATGTTTCACATTGACGTTTTGTATCATTTTTATTGAAATTTGCATTTAAAATTATTTTTTAACCTTTTAAGTGCTAATTTCGTTTTTCTCATTGGAAGCTCCCCGGAATTAGATGGTACATTTAATACCGCAACAGCGTGCAGGATATGGTAGCGCGGTACTGGCGGTAGATGGTGCCATCTGTTGAGTTACCGGGTCACTAATATATGTGAGCATATGCATATTTCTTTAGGTGCATGCTATCTTAAAATTTCACTTTTTGTTGGTTTTTTTTTTTTTTTGAAACACACTATTAAAGCGAAATAATTCTTCCTTATTCATTTCACTTTTATATCAATCAAAATATCGACTTTTTCTTCCAGAGATGAAATTCGTCCGAATCTTCTATGTATGATTTTTTAACCTGTGGTTCGTGAGCAATTTTCATACCACGTCCACAAACAACTAATAAAAATTAAACGATCATTTTTACAGTTGTAATTAAAGTTATTAACAAAAGCTTAAGTATTCCTTTCATTTCACCTGCTATAATTATTGTGAAAATATTACTTCTGTCTTATATTGGGATTCGAAAGGGTGCAAAGTGTTCTTTAGTAGTGAAAAGGTTAAGAAACAGTTCTAAGTTAAAAAGCAGTATGTAACCGCCCCTAAGCCAGGGCTAAGGCAAGAAACATGCAATACATCACCAGCTCGTTTATTCCATCCATGGACTGCAGTTTGTTGGCTTTGTTGGCTCTCTTTGTTCTATGAGCGGATTTTTGCCTTCAGCTCGTTCAGTTCCTATTCCATGCTGACGAGTGCATAATAAGCACGAAACTGCAGTCCATGGATGGAATAAACGAGCTGGTAGCATGTTTCTGCCTTATCCCTGACTTAGGGGCGGTTACTTACTGCTATATACCCTAGCTTTGAATCAAAATTTTCGAGTTGTACCGTACCAAGTGCGGTCGCTCGTTGATGTTCTAATTTCACATTAGCTACCAGCTTTTTTTTTTTTTTTTGGCTCTCTTCGCTCTATAAGAGGATTTTTGCCTCCAGCTCGTTTAATTCCTGTTCCACGCTGATGAGTGCATAATAAGCACGAAACTGCAGTCCATGGATGGAATAAACGAGCTGGTAGTGTATTGCATGTTTCTGCCTTAGCCCTGGCTTAGGGGCGGTTACTTACTGCTTTATATTCGAGCTTTGCCTCAAAATTTTCGAGTTGTACCGTACCAAGTGCGATCGCTCGCTGATGTTCTAATTTTACATTATCTACCAGTTTTTTTTTTTTTTGGCTCTCTGTGCTATTTTAGAGGATTTTTGCCTCCAGCTCGTCTAATTCCAATTCTATGCTGATGAGTGCATAATAAGCACGAAACTGCAGTCCATGGATGGAATAAACGAGTTGGTGGTGTATTGCTAAGTTCTAAGTTAATTTAGAAATTTGGTACGTTTGATGATGAGAGGTGTTTCCCCTCTCAAAGTATTTGCTAATTAACATAGCTGCCTGATTTGAATATGCTGTAATATTTTGGATTTATGGTACGAACTGTTTTTTTTTTTTTTTTTCATTTTTCATCGAAAGAGCATCTTACGATAGTACATCTTGCGCAAGAAAAACTAACTCATTCGAACCCAATATCATGGATCTGAGAAACGACAAAAGATTCTAAATTGGGGAGTAGTTTTCCCTACTTAATAATCAATTGAAAACAGAAAATTAATGCTAGCTGTTGTTTGCACGAAAGGCAGCCATCATTTCTGCTTTCTTGAGCTGCTATTAATCTGATGAAAAGGCGGCCATTGAATAGAATAGAATAAGAAAAATTTAATGATGGCCATTACTAAATCTTGTGAATATGCAGAACCTGTAATCACGGTGAACATGAATATGTAATCTCACGCAGAACATAAAATGTGGTTGCTTTTAAACACAAAGCAATGCAGACAGTTAATTCATACTAAATATGGAAAAAGTCACTCATGCACGAGAGGCGAAACAGTATGAAATTGGTTAGACTAAACAAAAGTATGAATTAAAGAGGAAACAGTATTCAAAAGGGGTTAAGGGGCTCATTCAACTTGATTTTGTTCGATTTCATCGAACTCTATCAACCAGTAACGCAGCTAGAAGATTCCTTCTGGCTGGGGCAAAAGAAGTTTCTGGTTCCGCTATTAGTAGATATAATATTAATAGCATTCGATTCGATAAACTTCTGTTAGACTTAAAAGAGCCCCTTATACTCAAGAAAACTAAAATGTATGTAATTGAAGTTAAAAATCAATGTAAATACAGCACAAATTGTGTAGAAAGTGCAGCAAATAGCAATTTCAAGGCTAAAATGGAGCCTCTTCTTCAGTGCAAAAAGCTCAGCACACAGCATGAAAGCTGTGAGAGAATTGTTCTCTCAAAAAAAATCTATTTACAATTAACTAAAAACCACTCTGCACATGAGCTAGTTTTTACCAGACTACGCCTCAGCCAAAAGGAAGGTTTATATTTTTAGCAGTCTATGTATGGTTGTGTGCACATATTATTCCACATTAGCTCCTAACTATTCATCCGATTTTGATGAATAGTGTCAATCGATTCGTTATTATGAGCCGGGTAACATAGGATAGTTAATTAACTATTAGTTATTAGTTTCTTCCAATATCAAGTAGCATTTTTGCATAAATATGCCTCATATTAGAGCATTTTTGCTCTAAAATGAGGGCGAAAAATGCTCGCACGAATTTGTATACTATATGTCGGTAGAAAGCTGTGATTTTTCTGCATCAGACAAATTTTATCGATTGTTCTAAAATAACTGTTCGAAAAAAATCGTGCTCTGTCAACAAAAAAATAATAATGACAATTTTTAACGAAGGCTCAACTGAATCAAACATGAAACTCATTAGCGAGCCATTTACGTAGTATTTTTTATCGCGAGCAACTTGTAATTTTTTGAAATATAAATTGATTGAAAAGGCCGTTCATTAAAAGTATTGTTTTGGCAACTCTGCGTAGAGGGCGCTGGCTGTAGCGAGTCGCTGTGGTGGCGAGTTTGTTGCTCTACCGAAAGCAGATGCATCACTTGACATCGCTTTAATTTCTAAGGTAGCCCGTGCAATGCCGGGCCACGCAGCTGGTAATGTGATAAATGAATGTAGGACAGACAAAGGGTTCCGATAGAACTAAAGACGATGGTATATCAAATAGCACCCCCTTGTGTCTAACATTTCAGTGCTTTTTCTGTAGTCGGATTAGTTTTTGAATTTTTGTTTATTACAATATCGTCTTATTACTGTTTGTATTACTTTCATTTTTTATGCTACCTCTCATGAATATTCATTCGTATAGATGCCTCTTGAAGCTAGATAGCTGTTATCATTTAACATCTCTGAGAATGGGTGAAAATGTCATTAATGATTGTAATAGCTAAGAACTCGACCATTTGCAAAGTACCGTTACAATGAATCAAAACCACGCCATTGTCTCGCCATTTGCATTCTAAGCGTATCATGGTCGCCCAAACACGAAGCTTTCACCGTTCCATGTGCGACATGATGGAAAGTAGGGACAGTTCTAATCGAAAGCATACGAAACACTATCGCAATGAGCCAAAATCACGCTATCATTTCGCTATTTGCAGTCTGGGCGAACCATGGACGATATCCAACACGAAACTGTGTGGCTGTTACTGTTTCATGTGCGACATGATGGAAAGTAGGCCTAGTTGACAGCAGTTCCAATAGAAAGTTTGTCATGGATCTATCGGGCACATCGCAAATAATGATCGCAGAACGGGTATCCAGAGTGCCTTCTTTCGGTTCATCCATGACCCTATTCTTTTGTACCTTTTTCTCTCAAATGAATCTCTGTTTTGTTCTTGCGGCGGCGTAGGCATTCATTCCTATGTGATCTTGCGCCAGGATCTTCGATCGGCATTGTTTGTCTTTCCGATTCTCTTCGGCAGAGTCCCGATCGAACAAAGTAAGCGCTTAAACGAAAAGATGATCCTCCGATTAACTTCGTTACTCACGAAAAGGGTCACTTTCGAAAAGAACAAAGTCCTCTCGAGCGAACTTATTAGTGAGTAGTTTTTTGAAAGAAAAATTGCTGTTCTGTTTCTTTCTCCATAGAGGTTGCCTTCTGAGATTTCAGCTGAGATTCAGAAATTGTGCTGGATGATTATTTGGCCTGAGAAAAAAGGAAAAATTCTGAGAATATTCTACTAGAAATAACACATTGAAAATAAGATTTCCTTGAAACAAATTTAGGTACAATCAGGAACGCCCCGATGGGAGGTCACTGTGACATCCTAATAATTTTCGTATTCAGCATTTTGCTGACGATTCGGTAATTTGAGATCATTTGTTCCTTTTAGTTTTTAGAATTGTTTTTTAAAAGATGGCTAATGTTCTTTTTCGCTAAATGTTATGCATGTACGACATGCGTGCATACTTGTATTTTATCATTCTGTAAAATTGGAACTTATTCATTGGGCAAATTGGAAATTCCCCCCCCCCCCCCCCAAAATAGCTCGGGGCGCTTTTGGATGCAGGGAGATGTAGACATACAGTAGTGAGTTATTAGAGTTTATGTTTGTTTTTAGAAGTGATTGCTTTAAGAAAAAATGCATCTTTCAGATTTTACGGCTGGCAGCAACAGATTTACCTTATTGCTGTCTAGCCCGATTATTGGAATACTGGTTAAAAAAATATTCCTCCTACTGTAATACGTGCTCAATGTTCAAAGCAGTTGTAGTGTGTTTGTCATTTTATTTCGGATACCTTAATATCCTGCTTATTAGAACAATTTCTCGTGGCAAATTTGCTATTTCATTTAGCGAGCTTTACTATATTTAAAACATATCAATGACAAAAAGATGATTTTAATCAAGAATATAGTGCAGTTGAACTTGCTTAATACGACACGTTTAATACGAAATGACGAATACGAATAATTGAAGAAACTTTGCAGAAATTTGCGAAATCTCTGCACATTTCTAAGCAATTTTGTAAAAGTATCACACTCTTTTTCTTGCGAAAAATACCGAGTTTTGAGCAGAATAATTACACATAGTTCTAATTTAGCAAATTCTGCTAAAAATCTGACGGTACATGGTAGGGATGCACGGATAATCAAATTGGCCGATTACCGATTACTGATTAATCTGCTGATGATAATCGGCCGATTTATCAGTAGATCGTGAATATTAGTGATCATGAATACTATTTTTAATACTACTTATTTCTCCGTCGACGTTTTATCTTTTAGAATTTCTATTTTAGGAATAATTACTGATTTATTTCTGAGTGACTATTTATTTTTCTCTATTTTCGTAATTTTCACAAAATATTTTCAAAATTTCAGCAATTTCTTCGAGCCAATGTCCATATTATTGCTTATAAACTTACATTATGTTAACTGTGACATGAAAGTTTTAAAGAAAAAATAGGGAGTATGCGGTGGTGAGTAACCTAATTGAGGAGCACTTATGTTTTTCTTGGGGCCACGTGGGTCTAGAGGTAGAGTACTCTCCTCGTAAGCAAGTGGTCGCGGGTTCGAATCCCGCCTTGCCCATGGATGTTATTTCATCCTCTCTGTGCCGTAAATCTGTCCTGTGTTTGTCAGGAGGCAAAGCGCATAGCACGCAGTCCTCATGTATGTTGAAGCTGATGGCTTCTGGAGAAAAAATGTTTTTCTTAAAAATAAATTGTCGCTTTTTAATTCAAGACTTATTCTGTGTGAAAATTATAAAGTTATCAAAAAGCTCTGTGCTAAAGGAGAGAAATATCGACATATGAAAAATGTCGTAACATTGTATGTATGTCATGTGTTTGTAGAAAATTAAATTTATTTACTGTTAACAAATTTGTTTATCATAGTTTCTCGTTGAATGTACACTATAAAAAATGTATTAAAAAATATTTACTTCTCCAATTAATCGGCCCAATTTTTCCGATTATAAATAATCGGCAAAGTGGCCGGTTACGGCCGATTAATTGGTACTACCGATTTATCGATTACTCTAATTGAAATATTGTTAGAATTGAGTCAATAACTCTAAAGAATGCTCTTACAATTCAATCTCTTGTAATCATTATCTTGTAAAAAAATGACGCATAGCTTGTTGAAGTTTCTCTTTTTGAAATTGTTATGAATCATTAATTCTAAAGAATGTACTTACACAATTCAATCTCTACAAGTATATTTATATATCAAAATATTAAATGTAGCAGTTTCAAACCTCCGAACTAATTCGCTGACATTTAAGGCAAGGAATAAAAAAAAAAAATTGCTGTTTCATGTTCCACTAGATCTTTTTGGGGGGGGGGGGGGGGGGAGATGCATTCCTGTCCCTTGAGATCTTTCTTTATAATTTCATTACTGATGTGAAAGCAGGTCGCTGAGTTCGTGCTGGGAATTTGGATTTATTTCTAAGTGAAGAAATAAGTGTGTAAGTGACGGAAAATGTCGAAAGATTGAAGATGATAAAATGTAACTAAAGTGATATTTAGTTGATAGAAAAGTAACAAAAATAACAAAGAATGTTATCAAGTGACTGCTTTCGATCTGCGGTATGCATGTTTTAAGCGTGAAATTCTCGATTTTAAAGAAAATGTGCCGCAATATATCAATGACTCAGGGTACCTTGTCTTCAGGGCAATTCCATGAAAATACCAACTTTTACGAAAGTTACTACGAAAAAGTTACTACAAAAGTAGGGTTATTACGAATGATTCGTTCGTGCTCAAAACGTTATATATTTCCAAATGCATTGTTCGTACAAGAATGAGAAATTTGCAAAAACAACCACCAACTCATCAAGATTTGGAATTGTGCTAACCAGGTACAGTCATATGCCAATTTACGGGTTGCAAGGGGTGCACAGCATCTTCAACATTTTTGACTGCATTAAAAAAAAAACATCATAAGGAAACATAAATTGGAAATTCATCTATTTTTTTTAAGCTACAGGGCAAGTTAATTACTTGAAAGCAATTACCCAAAAAACTTCATTCATTACCTTTAAAAATTATTACCTTTTAAAGAAATGTTTCGAATTGTTTAGTATGTTCTTGTAAAACTGCAGAAAGAAAGAAAACGATCAATTACAAAATATGAATATTTATTACTCCTATAATTTAGATAGCAACTGTAATTTACAAGCAGCAAAAGTGGATAAACGTCCACACTTCACTTTTCAACAAATAAATTAGTTTCTTCACAACACTGTACACATTTCCGCTGAGTATATTATCATAAATTTTTCCTTAAAAACAACATTAATCTAAAATTTGCATCGTTTAGTCAATTTCAAACATGTAACTAGATGAAGAACATACACACACATATATATCTTCAATTTCAACAGAATTTTTCTCAATGTAGGAAGACTTAGTGACTTTTGCACGAACCAGAACAGACCATGACAGAAACGATGATATAACCTAATAAAACAGAATTATCCTTTTTCGGTCTGACGTGAATCAACAGGCCTGCTATGTCATGACTTATTGAAAAAGAATTGTGAGTTTCGAGCATTGGGGTCACAGTGTACCTTTATAACAATTTTCTTAAATTTACTTGAAAGGTTTAATTCTTTGAAACCATTGTTTCGACATTTAACAATCAATAATTTATTTTTAAGCAAAAAATCTTGCCCACTTATTTCGAGAAAAAAAATCAGAAAATTTCAACTTTTTAAAAACGCTAAGGCTTTTGTTTTTGCACTTATTTCAAAGTTTCTTTTTGCTTAATGATCACAAAAATTAACTCTAAAAAGCTGTGTGTTTATATTCTAACAAATCGATTTCAAAATATTTTGTGAACTTTTATGTAAAAAAATCTTAGATATTGCTTTTAGAGGTTTACAAGCTCTAAAAATATTAGTAATTTATAAAACGCTTATTTAATGCTCAGTTTTGATAATATAGGATTCTGAGTGCAAAAAATAATGTTTGATTCCAGCTATATGGAAACACTAAAAACTTTTCATCGAGAAAAAGCAAGTTAAAGTTTTGCTTTCCCATTAGAACATATAGCGTCCATGCCTTAAAGTCACTCATAACTTTTTAAATAATTGAACTGGAGCATTGCTATTTTTCCGAGTGTTTTAAATAACTTCTACTTTTGAAATAAGCAATAAAATTGTTTTTGGTCATTTGGTCATTTTTAAGGTAATGTGACCCCTTAAGTAGAAATTATGAATTAATCAATTGAATGATCCAATATTTGATCTTGTGAACAAACTCTAAATAAATATATTTTAAAAAAGCTGATGGGAAAAAGTTCTTGAAGCATTAAATTATTGTTCACCCAGGTAGCATACGCGACGTCAAAAACGTTTCAAAAACAAGTTAAAATGCTTGTCACAACATCAAAAACCACTATAAAACATTTTTGAAACGAAGGGCTACCTGGGCAAAGTTTAGTCAAACGTTTAAACACGTAAAGCAAATTTAATGTTACAGTTCCAACTGAATAAAATGTATTTTGAGATTTCATTTGAAGTCACAGATAAAATCAAAAAATCGGTATAATTGATCAAAATGCAAATCGATATTATAGTTCTGATCAACTGAACAAAATGTATTTTGAGCATTTGTTTAAAATCAAGAATGAATAAAAAAATTTCGTATCTGTTCTCTTTAACCCACGTGGGTCCCTTGGGGTCAATTATGACCCCAACGCAATTTCTGTTTGATATATTGTTAATAAACCCTTTGTTTTAATGGCATTTTCTGACTTTTATTCTTTTAGTTTTTTATGCAAAATAATGCAATTATTTTGCAAAATTTAAATTAATATTACCTTAAACTACACATGACTTACTGTGGTATTGTAATTCCATAGTCCACGTAAAATATGCATTACGTTTCATCTGACCAATTGAGTGTAATGTATATTTTAAGCATTAATTTGGAACAATGGATGAATCAAAGAATTCTCGTAATCGAAAAATGAATTATGACGAAAAAGTAAAAATTATGTATTTTGAGCATTAATTCTTAGCTAATATTGATTGATGAATATAAAACAGAATAACTGCTTTTAAGTATGAAATGGGAAATAAACCAAGGCCGCAAATTTACCAATGAAAATAATATATAGTACATAATGTTTGTGTGCATTTGGAGCAAGACTGATTAAATGCAATGAGTTTCATTCAATAGCAAAATCAGATTATACATTTTAAACCAGATGTATAAAAATTGTTATGGCCTGATTGTCACCAATGAAATATTGATTTAAAGCTTAAAACTGGCAAATACAATCAGGTTCAGCATCCAAAAAATACACGATACAAAAAGTAAATGTTTTAAAGTAATTATTTTCTTTTATCCAGTATTCAAAGTACCAAAATTTTCAAAGATGTTATGTATATATATAAATTGTAATATATGCAAGTAGAATACGGAAATTGTATTTCTCAAGCTATATTTGAAAGGAGCCAAAAAATTACACCTGTTAATTTTTATTTAATTGCTGCTACTATAATTACGTAGCGAAAGTCATTTTATGTACAAAAAAGGGTGTAAACTATAGTTCGGGTTTAAGCTATTTTTTTTCCTATCAAAAAGTACATCAATGTTTAGGATATAGCCCAAAGTATTATTAAGTTAATTCAGTATCAAAAATTTTATGCTCATAGACTTGCGAGTATGTTTCTTTTGTACACATGCAAAAAAAGTTGAGTCATAAATTTTACGAAGACAACCCATCGCTATCGACGTTCATGACTTTTAGCGACAAATAAAATTTGATTCAGAACCAAACTGAATTAAAAAACAAATTTCAGTATTTTAAAGTAAGTTTAACTTACAAGGAAACACGATGACTTACAAATGCGCTTCAAAAATCATACACACAAGTTTAAACTTACACATTGAGGGACGATCTGGAAGCTTAAATCCTAAAATGGCTAAAGGAATGTTTTGTATGCACGACATACTTTCAGAGTTGTTTCTGAGGATATTATGTGGCAGGTGTTTTTCAAAAAAGCTGATAAAATTTGATGGGTTATAGGTTATTGACTAAAGTCGTTTTTCATTTAAAAAAAACATGACCCAGTAACATTTTCAAAACCATGACTAAGAATAGAAAATCATTCTCAAGTTCGATTTCTCAGAGTTGAAGACATTCTAATTCTACACAGTAGGAAACTTCCATGCCCAAATAACTTAGAACTGTCTGGCAAACTCTTTGAGTGCTGCTTCCAGAGTCGACGCAAGTTTAAACTTACCAAAAGCGCAATAAGTTATTGTTCCATAGTCCATGTGGCACATAACTGACCATAGACGAAATTCGACTATCATAATCGAACTGGACTAATACTGAGTATTCAGGGGTAGCCTCCTGAAAGGAGATTCAACAAAACTGTGTCTATAGTCTCTAGGATCCACCGGTAAGTCGAAGTACCCCGAACGTCTTCGTTCCTCGTTCGGAGGGGGGTGGTAGGTGGGTCTGGAACCGGGGTACGGTTCCACGTATCTCGACGGAAAAGCTCTGTCCTGCCGCAGATCTGTGACGCTGGCCTGACGTTGTCTGGGATACAGTTCGGAAGACTGTCTTTCCGGCGACCTGAACTGCCGGACGCCTAGCGGGGAAGACGACACGGGACGGGTTTCGCGGTAGAACTCTGGCAAGGCGTGGGAGGGCGAGTAGCGTTCGAAATTCCCCGGGAACCTCTGGGGGTGGTCCAAGAGAACGCCGTCGCCGCCGAAGATCTGTCGAGGGAGCTGTTCCTTGTACTTGGGACGGTGTGGGTCTGGTGCTGCCGGGGCGTGCTCCGGCCTGGACTTGGCGACGGGGCGCGGAGAAACCGGATCGAGCACGGCGGCCGGGTATGAGACGGGCCGCGGTTCCCGGTGGGGCTTCTTCTCTAGGGGGTTGCTGTGTCGTCTGTACACCACTTCGAAGTGCTGCTTCGATTCCGGGGGGTGATCGGGGACGTAAGGGTTGTGGTCCGAGTAGGGATCGGACCGCCTCCCGTTCTTCCGGATCAGCGGAGGCTCCGGGAGCGGCGGAGAGTTCGTCCGGCGTTCGAATTTGTCCACGATGCCCCGCACGCCCCTGGGGGGCTGCCGCGCGAATCGGGGATCGTCGTCGTCGTCCGGCGACGACCGGCTGCGCCGCTGGGGGGCAGCCGCGAACCGGGGCACGGCGCGCCTCCACTCGTAGGAGGGCACGACCTCGTCCTCCTCGTCGTCGTCCTCTTCCTCGTCGACGGCCGGCGGCCACTCCTCGTCGTCGTCGTCCTCGTCCTCGTCGGAGCTGGTGTCCGGGTCGATGGCCTTGCTCTCGAAGTCCGGGTGCGAGGAGACCTCCTGGATCGCGGAGCTCAGGGCCTCGTCGGACCCGATGCCGCTGCTGGACTTGTTGCTGGACTTGCCGCCCGAAGATTTCGCGCTCGTCGAGTCTTGCGCCTTGGGCGGTGACTTGCCTCCCGTCTGGAAAATAGAATAAACGTCTTTTAAACACTGGTTAAATGTTATACTTATGTATTTCAGTGATATATGGAGTGAAATCAAACGTTAGCCTACACTGTTAAAACTACGGGTTGCACAAGGCACCTTTAAGGTTGAAACGTTGTAGCACCAGCGGCACGCCTTGAGGTGTGCCACTTGTCTCCCTATGTCGCCCTTGAAAGTGCCATTTGGCTACTTGGGGTATCCTTGGAGTGCCATGGATCACCCATGGGGTGCCATAAGGTACTCATAGGGTGTCACCTGGAGCCAAATAGCACCTTTAAGACTAAGAGTGCACCATTCAAAGCCAAAAGCACCATTCAAAGGGTGCCACTGGTGCTACAACGTTTCATCCTTGACGGTGCCTTGTGCAACCTGTAGTTTTAACAGTGTAGCTTATACTAAGCAGCATCCATAGCTGCTAAATTGAAGACCAAATCCTTCAAATGTGAAACGCAGATGTGCTTTCTTATTAACGTTAGAGAACTTGATACAGTCGACGCTCGATATAAAGACCATCTCCGTTCCAAAGAAATAGATCTTTATAACGGATGGTCGCTATAACAGGTAGAATTTTTGTGTTTCGGGAATCAAGTTGGGGCTTTTCCCACTGGTCTTTATAATGGCATGGTCTTTATAACGTGTGGTCGTTATAACGAGCGTCGACTGTATTTCAGGAAAATAAATGAAAGAAGGAAATATGTCGATGCTTCGCTCAACGTCTAGCTCCCCAGTATCTTTTAACCAAAGAAGCCCTCGGAGAGCTCTGACGTAAGGAGTATGTTGAAATCAGCGGTCGGAAGTAGCGCGCTACAAGCAGCGAAACTACTGTAGTAGCTACATTTTTTAGTAGTTTGTAGTGTAGCGCACTACTTTTTGAAAAAAGTAGAGTAGTGAGAAACGCGATACAAAAAAAATAGTAGTTTGTAGCGATTTATGGAAACTACTTTTCAATTTTTCTTTTAAAAAAAATAAAAGAAGGAAACAAAGAAATAAGATCCAATCTGGCCGGTGCAAATCATTGATTTGGTTGGCATCGTAATTTTTATATTCCGTCAATATTCGCATTGAATAGAGCTTGGCAAGAAAAATAATGAATGTTTGATAAATTTCCAGCAATTCCTGAATTAACTATTCGCTGTCATAAAATTACTGAATATTTGAAAGTTGCTTGTGGATGAAACACATGATATGGCATCTTCGCCAAAACGGCTTTTCCCCCAATCTATCTTAATTTAAACCACATTTCAAAATTTTTCTTTCAATTTTCAAACGGTGTATTCTTTTTATTTATTTATTTTTTAAAAGTAGCGAAGTAGCAACTACATTTAAAAAGTAGTGTAGCGCGCTACATTTTAAAAAAGTAGTAGCTGTAGTTCGCTACGTTTATAGGAAAGTAGTTGTATTTGTAGTTCGCTACGAAAAATATGTCGTTTTTTCAACCACTGGTTGAAATGACATGTGGACAGGGCCTGATTACCCAAAAGGCACGGGAACCTTGAGCTTCCCCTAAAAAATTTCCAAGGGCCCAAAATGGCTGAAAACTTGTGATTTAAAATTCTAGTTTCTGCTTTCAAATGCATATCTTAAGGTAATTGTAAACATTAGAACTAGTTCAATAAAAATTTTCTGGAAAGTTTTAAAAGTGAAGACACACTTCATACAACATTAATCCCGACACAAGCTATTTTTGAATGTGGGATTTGACCCTACTTTTTTACAATGCATTTTTATTATGTTTTTTTAATTATGTGAAGTAATAAATCTAATTTAACATCGAATCATAGAATTGCAATGCAACCATGTATTATGTATGAAAATTCCACATATTAGTGGAGGATTTTAATCTGAATTCTGCATAAGGCAGCTCTTAGAAATTATGTGTACCCTTAGCAAAATTTGTTTTAATGCCTCAAGAGTACAGAAATACCCCCTCAAATAGCAAGGGGGCCTTAAAATGACAAAATGAGACAGAGCTTCCCCTAACTTCACGGGTTAATCTGGCCCTGCATGTGGACCCCACAAAAGAAATATAGGGTTTTAGGCAGAGCCTAATTACTATATCGGGAGGCCGCAGGTCAAACCCGTTTTTCTGAGGTCCCTGTAATCACACTTTATAGTTTTAGCCATTTTCAAGAAAAATTTTAACAGTTTGAAGGGCCCTAGGTAACGGCCAGCCCTCTTTTGGTTGCATTCGGATGTTCTAAAAGATGTCTTTTAAGCGTTTTCTCTTTACAATACCAAATAGCAACTACTTCTACATTCGAAAAACAAGTTTTAAAGGCTAGATGGAATTCATGACGAAGTATTTTGTAAAAACGGGTGGGTGTGGGAGAAAGGAGCCGCCCATAAATTTCACACTCTGAAGGAGGAGGAGGGCTCGTAAAGGTGACATTTTTTAAATGGAAGTATGCTTATGAAAAACAGCCTGATATGTAATAAGGGAATGAAAGGGCGTACGGTGAAGTGAGACATGTTGTGATAAAGGTCGGAAATATTGGAAAACAGTGTGATATCATTTATGGACAGAACTAAAAAAAAAAAAAAATCACGATACTCTTTTCAGCGAGAATAAACAAATGGATTGTAGAAGGCAGTGATCGGAAGTAGCGCGCTACAAGTAGCGAAACTAATGTAGTAGCTACATTTTTTAGTAGTTTGTAGTGTAGCGCACTACTTAAAAAAAAAAAAAATAGAGTAGTGAGTGGCGCGATACAAAAAAATAGTAGCTTGTAGCGATTTCTGAAAACTACTTTTAAATAAAAAAATAAATAAATGAAAAAAAAATTAAAAAAATAAAGAGAACGAAGGAAAAAAAACAAGGTTTTTCTTGTGGCGAATATTCGTATAAATTGTAAAAAAAATCTAAAAAGGACAAATTTTTACAAAAAAAAGGAACAAAATGGAAAAGTAACAAATAAATTCAAAGACTATTTCTTTTTCATATTGGAATGAGGTAATTTTTTAATCTGAACCACTTTTCGAATTTTTTCGGTCAATCCTCAAACGGTGTATTCTTGTTATTTATTTATTTTTTAAAAAGTAGCGAAGTAGCAACTACATTTCAAAAGTAGTGTAGCTCGCCACATTTTAAAAAAAAGTAGTTGTAGCTGTAGTTAACTACATTTATAAGAAAGTAGTTGTAATTCGCTACGAAAAATATGTAGTTTTTCCAATCACTGGTAGAAGGTTTGCCACTTTTGGAGTTTTCTCTGCAGTGAAAATTTAAACTAATAATTTCCCTACAAATTCAAAGTATGCTTGGCGTTGATTTGTTATTGTCCAGGCCATCAAATGGCTCATTTATTCAAAGAAGTATAGTGCTGTTCTGGTTAGTTGAGCTGTGACCTTTACATTGTTTACTTCTTTTTGAGGAGTTAAATTAAAATGTAATGTATTTTTGTCGTGGATTTGAGTTCGCGTACTTTTGTGAAATTACCACGAAAGTAACCGTGCTCGTTTCAGCGCCAATTAACCCATTAATGCCTAGCGTCCTTTTTTTTGGGACTGTCCAAAAGAGGTTCTGAAATTTCCCCAAAATGAACATTTTAACCAAATAATAGTGTTAGATAATTAGTACCTTGGTATTCTTTCAATTCGTTATTAACAGATCGCAGCACATAACCTTTGTAAAGTGTGTACAGTAGTAGTTTTAATATGATCTTTATCAAAAATGACATCGTTTACAATCTCAAGAAAAAAAAGCTAAGTTTTCAAAGTTATTCCCAGCTTCCCAGTTTATGTTCATTGCTGATTTTATTTCTTCTTATAAAATGTCTTTTTAAATATTATATCGTAGACAGAAAAAAATTTTAGTAAACAAAGTATGTACCCTCTGGGGTCTATCGTAACTTTTAAGGGACGATTTTTCTTTCCTTAATAAAAATATTATTTTTACATGATATTTTTTTTATTATTTTTCCTGTCCATTAAGCACTGTTTGTAACCAGTATACAAAATATCTTTGGAAAAAAAAGTGTCAGGCATTAATGGGTTAACCGTAAAAGAGAAATATTGTTAAAGTCGTACAGTGCAGCTCTAGTAAGTTAATCTCGACACAGACAATGTTTCCCTCTTTTTCGGGTAACGTGAAAGGGTAATTGGCGATGAAGTGAGTTAAGTTACTTTCGTAATAATTTTGCAAAAATAAGCCATTTTAAGTACTTTTCAATTATCCTTTCCTGTTACCCCAAAAAGAGGTTAACATTTTCAATGTCGGAGGTCAACTTACCAGAGGAGCACTTGCTAGAATCTACATTGAGCACACTTCTTCCACCAGATGGCACTATCGCCAGAACACAAGCAAGGAACTCAATTCCCTGATAGAACTCTTTTCACAAAATTCTCTCCCATCTCTCTCTTAGTCTAGTGTAGTGTTATGTACTTTGTAATGGGGGAGTTTCCTTCAGTCAAAAGTACTACTTTTTGTTACTGAACTTGATAGAATGATATAAAAAAATAACATGGGCCCGGAAAATACTTTAATTTTCCCAACAGTTTATTTTTTATTAATTTTTTTAAATACCCTACCTTGAAAACGGGGCGTGGTTTTTGTGACGTCAGTGGTGCTAACAGCTTTCTTTCCAATAATAACACCATTTTGCTTGATTTGAGTTGTCCAATCGCAGGAGTCGGTGACGTCACGACCTTCGTCATCTCACTACAACCAATTAGATTTCGCGCTTACGTCCACCACTGACGTCATGCGCAGATGTTTTTTTTTTCGGAATAGCATCTACGCACCGGTTAAAATAATTCATAAAAAATATATAACTGTGTCAAAAAATAAAAAAAGGTCAATTCCTATGTTTTGAACCATGCTCTTTCAGAAAAAAATACTTTTGAAATTTCGGAAACTCCCCCATTTTTGTTAATTAAATATGTTCCTATATGTTTAGTATGAAGGTTCCTTGTATCATTTATACGTTCTGCGGGTGTCATATATCATAATAGTAGAAGCTTATCTCCTGGATAAAAACAGATAAAGAACACAAAGTAAGCTGCATGCTTTCCTAGTCAGACCTACACTGTTAAAACTACAGGTTGCAGAAGGTGCCTTCAAGGGTGAAACGTTGTAGCACCAGTGGCACCCTTTGAATGGTGTCACCTGACTCCCTAAGGCACTCTTAAAGGTGCTATTTGGCTCCATGTGATACCCTATGAGTACCTTATGGCACCCCATGGGCGATCCATGGCACTCCAAGGGTACTAAAGGTAGCCAAATCGCACCTTCAAGGGTGACATAGGGAGTCAAGAGGCACCCTTCAAGGGGTACCGCTGGTGATACAACGTTTCACCCTTGAAGGCACCTTCTGCAACCTGTAGTTTTAACAGTGTACCGAGTATCACTTTCTAATAGCACTATCTAGAGAAACAGTCACCTAGTGTATGAGGGGTGCATCCTGTACTTTTAGCAGTGTACCGAGTATCAATTTCTAATAGCACAATCTAGAGAAACAGTCACCTAGTGTATGAGGGGTGCAACCTGTAGTTTGAACAGTGTACCGAGTATCAATTTCTAAAAGCACTGTCTAGAGAAACAGTCACCTGGTGTATGAGGGGCACCGCCGTCTTCGTGAGCCCGACCAGGTTGTAGTTGGTGCTGCGCCGGCTGTCGATGTCTCCGAGCTTGCCCTGCCGCCTGCTGACCGTGTCGTAGTCCTTGGGCGGCAGCAGGATGGGGCAGCTGTTGGGGTTGTTGAGCCGCTCCCTCAGCTCCGCGGCCAGGGAGTCGTAGAGGCTGGCGATGTGCTCCTTCCGCACGCCCACCTCGCGCTCCGAGGATCCTGGAAGAACGAGGTTTAGTTATACTAGAATGCAACTTAACTTGGCACTGACGTCACTAAGGGCGGAGCCAATAAGAGCTCACAAGCAGTCAGCGATCTCCTTTAATTCGCCAAGTAGGCTGTGACGTTTTATCTAGCTCGTTTTTCATAGGCTAACGGCACGCAGACGTCACGATGTTTTTGTCAAGAAACGTTGCATTTTAATATAGGATAAAACTATACTAGAATGCAACTTAACTTGACACTGAACGTCACTACGGGCGGAGTCAATAAGAGCTCACAAGCAGTCAGCGATCTCCTCTCAATCGCCAAGTAGGCTGTGACGTTTTATCTAGCTCTTTTTCATAGGCTGACGTCATGCAAACGTCACGCTGACGTCACGATATTTTTGTCAAGAAACGTTGCATTTTAGTATAGGATGAAACTATACTAGAATGCAACTTAACTTGACACTGAACGTCACTACGGGCGGAGCTAATAAGAGCTCACAAGCAGTCAGCGATCTCCTCTAATTCGCTAAGTAGGCTGTGACGTTTTATCTAGCTCGTTTTTCATAGGCTAACGTCACGCTGGCGTCACGAAGCTGTTGTCAAGAAAGGTTGCAGTGTAGTATAAATAACTACCACATACATTATGAACCGGAGAGATGCTCTATGTATCGACTACCAGCTCTCTGATGAACATTTGTATTTTAATTGACCGTTTGAATATGGAATTTTCTTTACGTTTACACACAATTCCTCTTACACCCTTACACTGTAAAAAATGGATGTTTTTACAGTATAATACAGCTCATTTTATAGTAACAAACTGTATAAATTGCTAATTTTACGGTAATAAACTGCAAAATTTCCAATTTTACTGCAATTAACTGTGAAATTGCTAGTTTACAGTAATAACAGTAAAATTGTTTTACAGTTTATTACTGTGCATTTTACAGTTTTAAACTGAAACCTCTGACGTCAATTGTACTGTTGTTTTGACAATCTAATGCAGCTTATTTTATGGTAATAAACGGTAAAATTTCTGCGTTACAGTAATAATCTGTAAAGTTGCTTACAGTTTATTGCTAAGCATTTTACAATTTTAAAATGGAACCTCTGCTGCCAGTATTATACTGTAAAAACAACGGTTTCTTTTTGGCAGTATACATTATGAACCAGAGTTGTTCAGACCACTGACGTATTCCAGATGCGTTACAACGCCGCCTAGCGGCCAAATGTAAAATCAACTCACTTCGTACAGGAACGTTGTCAGATGAACACCCACTACCAGCGGTGTCATCAGTATCATAAATAAATAACTTAAAATTATTCAATGGTCCGTCGATTATTTATCAACACCCAAGAAAGGGTAATCATCATCATAAGGTAGAAACACCACCAATCAATCAATCAACATTCCATAAAGTGGTCCTGGCGAGCCAGGAGCCGATATCAGCCAGTATGGATAAATCAAAAACTTTAAAAGAGCTCAACAGAGCGAGAGGAAGACTGCAAGCGAAGTTAACAAACATCTCGAAATTTGTTGAATCAGCAGATCCAAAGACCGAAGAAGAAATAGAAAAGAGAAGACTTGGTGCGAAACAAAAACTCTCGGTTCTGGAAGAAATGAAAGGTGAAATCAACAGTTTATGGACGGAATATCTCCAGTGCGAGGAAGATACCGAAGAAGGTGCAAAAATAAGCGATGAAAATATGACGGCAATGGAAGAGCAGAGAAATGCTCTAGAGGTAAGCGTACAATACTTACTCTCTAAATTCGAACCCAAATACCAAGCTCAAACGAGCAAAAGTGAAAATAAAATTGAAAATTGCATAACTATGTCAACAAAATTGCCAGAAATCCCACTACCAATATTCGCTGGCAAAATTGAAGATTTTTCTAATTTTAAATTGCAATTCAATAATTTGATAACAGAAAACAAAGGTCTTTCAGACGAACAAAAGCTGTATTATTTAAAGGCATCATTACGAGGAGAAGCAAAACATATTGAATGCAGTGATGACACTTTTACTTCATTGTTTAAAGCCTTAGAAGAAAGGTACTTAAATATACGAGCAGTCATTGACATTCATATCCAATCAATTTTAAAGCTGGAAAAATTGCAAACAGAAACAGCTAAGGGATTAAGGCATATAACTGATGTCGTAAACAAAAGTTTGAGAGCATTAAAGGTCTTAAAACTAGAGTGTAACGATTTAACAAGCGCGGTTTTTGTTAATATAATTTTAGAAAAGATTGATTCCGAAACGCGTAAGAGCTATGAATTATCCTTATCGTCAAGGGAGATTCCTAAACTGACAGATTTATTAAGCTTTTTGCAGTCGAGGTCAGTAATACTAGAGCAAATAACTAAACCGAAACCGCGGTCTCAAACTCAAAATAAATCGAATACATTTGTAGTAAATCAGAACAAAAATCCTCCTACAAGACTTAATTGCATTTTCTGTAAAACCATATGCCACCCTATTTTTAAATGACCAGCCTTTCTATCAATGAGCGTTAACGAGCGCATTCAGCTGGTTAGCGATCATAAACTTTGTAAAAACTGCTTGTATAATCATAAACTTCCTTGTAAGTCTAATTATCGATGCCGATTTTGCAGTCGAACGCACAACACTCTGATTCACTTAGACATAAATCGGAGCGAAAGCCCTTACCAAGTAAGACAGGCGCCTTCAAGTGGTGAGTCATCGAGATCAGTAATAAATAATTCGAATGAGGCGCCAGGAGAGAGAAATGGGAATTCAACAAGCAGCGCTTCAGTTTTTGCTATGTTGGATAGGAAAAATAAGAGCAACTTATTATGCACCGCGAATCTTTTTATTGAGAATAAGTACAATCAAAGAATAAAAATAAAAGCCATCTTGGATTCAGGGTCGAGCTTG
>JAXGGA010018132.1:0-22783 GCA_038373865.1 Uloborus plumipes
AAAAAAAAACACCAGAAAGAAATGTTTATCAAGTAAGTGTAAGCAAGACTTTTTTCTTTGACAAAGAGCTCTTATCTCTTCTCAAAAATTATGGACTTATTACTAATAAGGTGCTCAAAATTGTCTTATTTAATTTGTAATGCTCTCTCAAAACACAAAAAAGAGGGACAGAAAAAGTCACTTATTTAACCCATTTATGCCAAGTAGCCTAAAAACGGGACGCTTGTTAGTTACTGCATACAGAAACCTGAAATGGATATATCATTTTATTAAAGTTATTTTTCACAAGTTAAATAGTCCTTCTTCTTGAGAAAACCAGATAGAACCACTCTTTGGACATCAGAGTTTATTTATTGACAGCTATTTTCAGACAAATCAGTCAAGCAACGATCCAGCATGGGTAGCCAGCCACAGAAAGTATGTTTTTTTTTTTTCTTGCGAACATATTTTTCATAAAATTGAACTATTTTAAAATGATTTGCTTAAAATTGATCACAGATGCCTTCCGTAATAATACTTTGCAAAAGTAAAGTCAAGTAAGGTCGCATTTCGCTCACTTATCTGCAAAATATCCCATAAACAGGACGTTAAATAACTCAATAAATATGACAACGGCGAACTAATTTAAGGCTAAAATGTATGTAAACCATTTCTAGTAAGAGATTTAAGCAGATAAAAATTGAAAACAATTGTTAAAAAAAACTTGAGCATAAATGGGTTAAATTAATTTTTATAGCGTTGATGGTAAGTACTAGTAAATTAGGATTACAGACAACACTGCAATAGTTTATATTATGGAATCTCGGTAAGTGGACACCCACTTAAATCGACATATTTTCGTGGTCACTTGTGGGTTTCGGGTAACCGACGCTCCTATGTATAAATATTTAAATATTGATTTTATTTTTAGAGCCCCGATTATGTTATGTTTAGTTTAGTTGTGCGATAATATGTTAAGCATGCTTCATAAAACTAGATGGCTTGTGAAATAAATGAAAAATATCCAAAGAAAGACAATAAAAAGCTTTGACTTAACTTAAAATTCAATTCACACAATTTAGTTGTTTATAAAAATAATTAAACGGAGGTATACAAAAGTAAGATAAAAGAAAAAAAAAATGCTGCGTACATTGCTATTTATTCAGTTTTTCTAGAAATTATGATTTCACACTGAACAAACTGAAGATAAGGACATGAGGGAAACAAATCATTTTTTTCGTTCTCTCAAGAGAATCAAAGAGTATTGCAATTCTTCTCTGAATCTATCTTTTCATTTTCTTTACCCTGGGGCAAAATTATCCTCCCAAGCATGCATTTTTATGCGTCACACTTTCTTCATCTTTTACGAGTGATATTGCATTATCTTGTACATCCTTAATTATGTGTACAAGAACATTATATTAGTTATATTCACAAGAGAGAGAAAAAGAGGAAGGGGATGGAGGAAGAGTGAAACAAATATTGTTCTTTATGTACATCTAGCTTGTGTTATTAAATAGTTTGAAACTGGCAAAGGTTTATTGTTTGTTAAAATCAACCCTTCTCTGCTCCCCTCCTCTGAAATAATTGTATACAAATATAAATTAGAAAAAAACAATTGCAAGGAAAAAATAATAAATGTTATTATAGGTGATCAATTTAGATTTTCAATCGTTAATGCCAATCGTGCATATGAGAAAGTAAAAATTGTTTGACAGACAATTTTATTCATAATTTTACTTAATATTCTTTCAGAACACCACAATTTCAAAAAAAAAAGATAATTTTTATGAAACAGTTTATTAACAAAACACAGTGTTATTAACAATAAATTACTAAAGTAAAAAAAAACTTGATTAATTATACATTAAAAAAGAAAATCTTTGAAAAAAAAATATTAAAATAAAAAATACAAGTAACTAATATTGACTTAAATGAGCTGCATTATACTTTGGTCTCTTAATGTGAGAAATATCTATTCGCAGCACTGTACCATTTTTGTCCCAACATGTAAATTACAGCTGCTGAAGTTTCCATGTTTGCACAACTATCTTTCGTGATATTTAAAACAGAAACAAAAATATAATATCACTTGGAGAAAAAATGTAAACTCTTAGGTTGAAGAAAACCAACGCGTTGATAAAAAAAATAGAAAAGAAAAAGAAGAAAAACGTAAAAGTATATTTTCTTCTCTACAGGAGTGCGAAGGAACATCCTTTGTGTAATCACTTCTTCCTCTTTTTTATTTATTTTTTTTTCAAAACCTGCGGGCATAATTTTATTCTTCGTGCTATTTTGACACCCCATACATCCAGCGCTTATACGTTTTTTCTACGTTTCTGTTTCTTTAAAAAAAGTACAGAATGATTCAAAATTTATTTGAAAACTCCAAAGAGAAAAATGAATGCATGTATATGTGAGTAGATAATCTAGTGTTGAACCATGCAACTAACAATAAACTACTTTTTTTGATTCATGCTATTACACTTTTCTGCAACAATAAAACAGTTGGAAATAGTATTATGTATAATACCATAATTCGTAAAAATAGAAAATATGATTGCTAGTTGTTCCTTTTTAGGTACTGTGAGTTAAAAAAAAAAAAGAAATTTATCAGGTATAGCTATGGGAAACAGTAAAAGCATTGATCCTTTATAGCAATTGTAAGATTTTGTTATTACTCCCATCTCAATACCGTTGAGTTCCTGCATGTTGAGGAAATAGGCAATAGTTTCACGGAAATTTAAAATATCCACTATGGTTGAAATAAAAATGGATGAAGTGGCAAACAATAGATACAAACGCTAAAATGGCACTGGATATGCCGTTTCGAAGATTGTATTGTATTTTGTGCGGAGTTCCCTCCGCCAAAACTCAATGCTTATTTCATGTTTATTTCCGGTATTTTAGTAAGGTCAGGGGCCTCCAAATTTAGATTTAAATAGCGTTTTGGGGGGAGATTGTTCAGGAAAACACGGTGAAAGTGCAAAAAATGTGCTCCATCTTTTGATATAAACTGAAATACAGCTGATAAGATAACATTTTTACTTCAAATTCCTAATATTACGCATAAGAAGTAAAATTAAATTTTAAAAATAGAGCAAGCAAAATCTGTCGGTATCGCTATAGATTATAAAATACCTTATGAAACTAAATGTATAGCAAATATATATGTATGCATTATGATCCGTATAAAAAATCGGATTAAAATACAAATAGTCAATCGACGTAGTTATGTCAAAGTAGTGCTAATACCAGGTGTGTAAGTATGAAACCGGAATTTCTCATAAGTGGTGCTAGATGTCGATGTAGTTACCGACTCATCACGTCACCGGTCTCTTGTTATTGTATTGATATCCGACAAAGATTTCCAACTCACAATAACACGAGTTTCATTCAGTAGCATGAGTTTATTAGAGATAAACATGTCGAGTTTTGTGCCAACAAATTTGCGGACATCACTAGTTTTCTGTCTTCATCTGAAGAAAACCGCAGCCAAATTGCATCGAATGCTTGTGGAGGCGTACGGTGAGCATGCTTTCGGCAAAACACAGTGTTTGGAGTGGTTCAAACGGTTCAGAAGTGGCGATTTTGACGTCAGGAACGATAAGAACGTGGAAGACCACCGAAAAAGTTTGAAGACGCTGACCTGCAAGCCTTGTTGAACCGTTCAAACAACCTGTCCCGCGATGCTAACTTTTGAGTGAACAGTCCGATTTGAACAAACTTTTTTTTTTCGAAAGATCTTATCAAGGAAACTTCATTACCATATTTACATTTCCGATTTGAACAATTTTTCGTTCAACATTGAACCGCTCAAGCAAGCTGTCACCCCTAATAACTTCTGAGTGAACAGTACGATTTAAATAAACTTTTTTTTTGTTCAAAGGATCTCAGAAAGGATACTTCATTACCGTATTTAAATTTTCAATTTGAACAGTTTTTCGTTCAACATTGAACCTTTCAAGCAACTTTTTCCCACCTAATAACTTTTGAGTGAACCGTCCGAATGGAATAAACTCTTTTTTGTTTGAAAGATCTCGGAGAAGCTCATTCTCATGTTTCGCTTTTTGATTTGAACCATTTTTCGTTCAATATTGAACCGTTCAGAAAAAAACTTAACATTAGCGTCTACGGGGAATTTAAGTTGAACGTTGATCCTGAACTTAAAGTCGGATTTCCTTCAAACTAATTTTGTAATAAAAAAGTTTTGATAAATAATGTTTTTAGAGTACTTTTCTGAATAATCTTCTGTGAGGACTCTGATTCCGACTCCGCTAAGCAAACATGGCGGAAATGCAGGCTCAGAAAAAAATGACTGACTGTGCAGACGATTTTTTGTTTATTTATTCATTTGTTTTATTTTATTTATTATTATTATTATTTTCTTTTTTGGCAGACGATTTTTTAACAAAAATTCTTCAATCACGAGCGTATGTTATTCTTTATTTATATTTAACAACTGGAAACGGAATAAAAATGAAATTCGAGATATTTTATTAAAGGACGAGTTTTTTTTTTTTTTTTACTTTCTTCCACAAAATGTGTTTTGATGCTCTTTGTACTTTTATTTTTTTATTTAATTTATTTTATTTTATTTTTTTTAAACGATTAATAATTTTTTCTACGGAAGAACTGTAACAGTTACATTCTTTAAAAGGTGCGATAAAACTTTACTTAATCCTTTATTTACTTTTTACGTGTCTATTTCATCTGATGAGAGGGGTATATTTTACTTTTAGAAAACAGCTTTAAGGTATGTTTGACATAATTTTCAGTCTCAGATAATCAAGAAAATAATGATAAGATGCTAGAATGCCGATGTCGATGTACGGGAAAGTAGGCTCGTTTATTTCTTGACAGAACTTCTTGTTTTAATTTAACATTAAGTTACATTCAGCATAGTTCCTATGAATTCAACTTTGAAAACTGTCCATAACATTGTTATTAAGAACTGAAATTATCTAAGTTAAAGCTACCTGAGTTAAAGTTATTGCTACAGATACTCCTCGACAACTTAATAAAAAATATTCCCTTAAACATAGCCTCGATACAGAAAATTACTAAGCCAATTAAATGCTCCAAACCATCCTATTAAATAAATGTTTAAAATCTATCCAAAGTTCAAAATTCAAGACCACGAGGCACCATTACAGTAATGATAATCAGAAGCAAGAGCTTTTCTCAAGAACATTAAGACAAATTAATTTCATTGTATTTGACATGGCTTGTAGGGCCATTTATCTATAGGGTTTCGGCCTTTGACGCATGACTCAAATACCCTTAACACACCCCTTGCCGCACGTCTGGCCCAGAAACCGAACCGTAAATAACAACGTTCCAAATCAGGTGCCGAACGATTTATGATGGAGCAGTAAAACGTGCAGATTAACCCTCATTCATTTTAGGTCCATTGTTATCGTAGGTATTTACATTTTTCCTTTACGGGATTTTAGTATGGCTTGAGGCCTAAAAGTATTAATTTCGCAAAATTAAGTATTACTTGAAACTGTCTTAGATGATAACATCTCTATGATTGTGTGTTTGTTCATTATTTTAGATTCATTGACGAAAATAATATAAAATCATTTAATTTGTAGTTAGCTTTTTATGCAGTGCAAAAAATAAGTTGATGTTTTTACAGTATAATACTGGCAGCGGAGGTTCCAGTTTAAAAAATGCAGAGTAATAAACTGTAAAAGTACTAGTTTTACAGTTTGTCACTGTAAAGCAGCAATTTAAATCTATTACCACAATTCTGTACCTCAGAACCAGACTAACGTAAGTCCATTTTCGTCATTTTTCGGTAGAGGGGAAAAACGATTGTCGAATACATTGTGTTTCCCCTCTACTGGAAGATGACGAAAATGGACTTATGTTAGTCTGGTTCTGAGGTACAGAATTTTACTATTTGAAGGGTCAGGGGGAAAAACCACGGTAGTCCACTTTTTGTTGAATTTAAACTGATGCTACCACCTGTTAGAAAAATAAGTGTACTTTCGTTTAGTATATGCAATATTCGTGACAAAACACTGTAGTCCATGTATTAATGTCATTTTCGAAGAAGTATACTGGGGAAGTTTATGAGTTCGTAAAGTTTAAATTTCGTTTTTCTCAAAATGAATCAAATGTGACTACCGTGGTTTCTCCCCCTGACCCTTCATTTGTTACCATAAAATTAGCTGTATTATACTGAAAAAATAACATTTTAATACTGGTAGCAGAGGTTCCAGTTTAAAATTGTAAAATGAACAGTGAAATTAGCAATATTTTACTGTTTATTACAGTAAAGCCGCACTTTTGCAGCTTATTAGTTTATGAGTCTGCTAGAATATGATTTAAAATGTAAATAAAAAAAAGAAACTTGTACATTAGGCAACCAAGAAAAAAAAACGCAGTTTTATTCAACTTGTAAATAATTCATATGATTTTTTTTAGATATTTCAGTCTTTGTTAGTATAGCTTCAATTAATATTTTTTTTATGAACAATAACAAAAACAAAGCCAATGGTTGCCACCAAAGAAATTATAGCTGAAAAAAATGAAACAAAATTGAACAGTTAATGTTAAAGACTCTAAATGTTACTTAGTTCCTACGATGTCTTAACAGTACGAAATAATCGTTATTATGATACTTAAAACTAATTTCAAATCTGAAAAGGTCTACTGAAATTTGTGTAACACTACCACGGAAAAAAAAAAACAACAACCAACAGCTCGCTGCAGCTCTTAATTGCGAATACTTTTAGTTTGTCAAAAACGTATATATTTGCTCCCGCCTTTATTACCTTTTTTTATTCATTTTAAAATGCATAATTACATTGAATTAATTCGTTGTAGCCTATATTGTCTGCCTCAGATGCGTTTTAATGCATTAAATTACTTCTACTCACCAATAGCGCAGAAAATGCAATGTTACAGAAAATTCAGAAACACAACTTTTGAGCAAAATTTCTATTTTAAAACAAGTGATGTGATAAATGTATCTGATTTGTCAGTGAGTTTTAAAATTCTAAGCACGTTACTGTCCAAAGAAAATGTCGTACACTGCAAACAAAAACTTTTACAGTATAATACTGGCAGCCGAGGTTCTAATTTAAAACTGCAAAATTTACCGTAATAAACTGTTAAGCTATTAATTTTACAGTTTATTGCCATAAAATTTAGTTATATTGTACTGTAAAAACAACAGCATAATGATGGCAGCGGAGGTTCCAGTATGAAAATAAAATGCACGGTAATAAATTAAAATTACTGTAAAATTAGCAAGTTTTACAGTTTATTACTATAGAATTAGCTGTATTACACTGTAAAAACTACATTCATTCTTTACAATGTAGGGCAAAACTAAAGTACATGTTAATAGGTGTTCTTTCTTAACGTGGTCAACGGGGTATACCGTGAGTTGTTGGGAAGTAATTATGTAAAATATAATTGCAGCATTTGATTGATTGTATAATAACCGATTTCATTAAATTCACAATTTTCATCATTAGTTTGAAGCAGTCATAGTCATGAACTGAGTCGTTTTGTTGTTTCATGTAATTGTAGAAGTAATTGAAAGGCCAATTTGACCCATCCGACATGTTGGTTACAAGGCATGTTTGGATCCAGCCTTGTTTGAAGCATTTTAAAGTGCAATAATACAGTAACATGTTTCTACTTCTTAAAAAAACAATTGACAAAAAATTGAGTAAAGGGCCACGTGCTCTAACAACTATCTAGAAATATATTTGAAACTTATACAATAATTATCCTTAACGGGATTTTGTACCTATACCAGCATTACTACGTGTACACTTTTGGATTCAAAATGTAGAATAAATTAGTTTTCTTACATAGGGGCCTAAGTGTAATAGGTTGATAGTCTTTTATAACGATACGTGGCTAAAATAAGGTTAGTAATATCGCTATAAATATTGTGTTATGTCTATTGTGAATGTTTTAATACCGTATTAAATAAACATTAATACAGCTATAAACACTGCCCCATTCCCTTCTTTGTTTATAAAGTTCTAGTCGTAGTCTTAGGGCTTTTCTTGGAAATAAACAGTTCAATGGTCTGTTTCATTTCAATATTTCAACATTCAACAAAGAGCATTTTATGCCTGCCTTTATCAGGCATCAAGGATTTTTTCCCTAAGGCAAATTCTCAGTCAGAATATTTTACTCATTTATTTATTTATCTTTTGCGAGAGAAAAAGAAAACAGGAAAATTATCAATGTTCTTGTCATGTGTTCCATTTACCCGAATGTCAGTTTCAATATTTTCAGAATTTTAACGTAATAAGTTGTAATGCATAAGTATTTACTTAGCATTTCAAAAGTCGAATCGATTAGCTAAACTCCAATAACTAATTAATTTCTCACGAATTTACATATTATTTGCAAGTCAGACTATATCCTCAGTTATATTGAATGTTGAAATGAAGTTGATCGTGTAAAACAGAATAACTTTGCATTAAAAATATTTTATTACTCAGAAATTGGTGTTTTATTTATGTCAATTGAAGCAATCAGAAATTTCTAATTATGAAAAATTCTTACACGCATATTTTATTCTAATCAACAAACACAAGCGGATCTAAAAAGCAGCGAAAGAGTTGCCTGAAGCGCGGAAAAATTTTATTCTTACGTCCACGCACCTTCAAGCAATTTTGACAGCATTTTACTAGGTTTTTGGAATCCATGTTGGAGTCTTGTTATCGCTAGAGGATCAATTGACAAGCGTAACGCTATCAAGTATAAAATAGTCCAGGTTGACAGATTTTCCGAAGGACCCGGCGGGTGATTCCTTAAAAATAGAGTGTCATAAGTTTGTGATTTGATCAAAGCAGCAAAAGAAAATGTGTCATGTGGTTTGGAAACTCTTGGGAGCGACAGCCTAAAAATAAAAATTTTAACTTAACGCTTGTGGCATAATCTATATTCTGAACTATAGAGATATATGCAGAATTTAATATTATAGTGTATTGACGGTTTTTGAACAAAAATAAACGACAAAGTTTGATGTAAGGAAAAGGGGAAAAAATGTCGCTTTGAATGTATTTCGTTTAATGTTACGCATGAAATTTTTAAAACACTTTTTATTCATCCCCCCTTTTATGCATGTCTCTACAACGGAAGCACTTCTAAAGTTACGTAAAGAACAAATGCTATTGTGCTACAAATTAAAAAATGAGAAAAACTACGTAATAAACGCAAAAGCAATTAGTTTTAATTTACATCTATTAAGTTGCTTTTCTTACGGATGCGCAGGTTAGTTTTAAATTACTGTTTCCATCAATTATTTTAAATAAGTTTACAGGGCGTACATAAAAGAAATATAATATCTTAGTTGTTAATTATTTATCAACCAATGCTTATCGTGAACGAGACACTATATTTTTTTCCTGTTTTCGAGCGTTTTCATTTTTTCCCACAAAGTTAAAAAAATGTCCCAATTACAGCAATTTTAATAAGTAGAAAAATTCCAAGCGCGACTTTAGTTTTTTTTTTTTTTTTTGCATCCTAAACAAAGTGAATGCCTCGTAATATCTGCTATTCTCACATATTGTTTCCATCTAATTAATCGTTGCTTTGATGCTTTTATGCGATATCATACTTTAAACACGTTGACAACTTCTATAAGCTTTATAATATGTGTGCATTGTTTCTTCTCTTTATTCATTTTTTTTTCTCAACACAATGTCAGAGAAAACATATTAACCCGTACTCATCAACTCTCAGTCACTATATTTCTCTTCCATGTCCAAATACGATAAGCGAAAACGACAGATGGAAATTAAAACATTAAAAGAACAAAAATCCGGGTACAATTTTAATTTGGTGGAAAATTGAGTAGATTACGTCACTAGTTTCTGCAATGATGGTGACACATTCCAATGTATTATAATTAAGCATGACTACTGTATCTCCAGAAGTTGGAAAATAAATCAGTTGATCATGGAAACATAAACAGAAAAACCTTACGAAATTGTGCTGCTAAGTTTTAAAAACAAACAATGGCAGTCAATGCTCGTTTTTCATTTCTTAATTGAACTTGAAAGCTTTAGAATATACTTTATCTCCATTTGAACATTTTAAGTTCATTCTCTTTTTATAATTTATATAGAATTCCCCGAACGTTTTCTTTTTCTTAATATGTTATTAAATGATGACTTTTGTCACTAAAACACGAAATATTTTTGGGAGAAATTCTCGCATTTTAAAATATAATAAATGCATATTTGTATGTGTTAGAACACGAATAAAATGAAAAAGTAGGAAATATTTTAAACCCTGAAAACGGTGTTAATATGCATGTCTTAAGTTTCGGTGCTCAATTACGATACATAATGTGACAAGCCTTCTTGTGGTGCATACTGAGTAACACCAAATCTGTCTAAGCGCTGCCTGACGTCTGCGATGGAGATTTTTACAAAATATTTTGCTTCAAGTTATCGTAGTAAATCATACAATGCTCTCATCCTTCCCTCCATTGTCTCTATGTTTCCGAATGAAAACATATGGTTGGCGTCTGTGATAAGAAAAGTGTTTAGTTGTTTATTTTGAGCATTTTATTTATTTATTAACTTCACATGACATTTTCTGCCTACGAAAGGAGCTGCCGTTTTGCTACCAACTAATAATTAATTACCCTTCATTATTGTAATACTTTTGCTTACGATTAACTCAATAGGAGCTTTGCTTCATCCTTATAGACGAAGCTTGAGAAACACCTCGGAATGTTTCACCAGTTCAAAGCTCAGTGTCTCATTTTTCCTAGCCCTGTTAATTTTGTGACATTATAACGAGGCAGGGTTGTTTAAATACCCATAATTTCAAGATTGGTCATAAAGACGCCTTTTTTGCACTTAAAGTGACTCTGAACAAGTAATGAACATAAATTACTTTGAGAAATGTTCTGTTCTAACTGCGTTTAAATCTGTGGTTAAGAACGACAACAGATGAATTATTGAAAATGAAAACTAAGGTTAATGGCTTATTGGACAAACATCTGATTTGTTCATTAATAAAATGTAAATCCAACATTAAGAGTAGAATGAGACATGTAAAATTGAATTTGTTTGAAAACAAAATCGGAAGAAACTGGGAAACAACCTACTTTTTTCCTAAGCTACAAATACTGGGAGAAACACTTACCTAGAAAGAGAAAAAACACAATTAGAACTTGTTGAAAGGAAATTTTAAAGCATATGTACAAAATATTACTGTACTTCTAAATAAGAAGTTTTTCATGTAACGTGTACATGCTGTTAAAGTATTTAGTAATGATAATTTTAAACGGGACTTGTCATAACGAGAATAACAGAAAATAGTTTTTAAAGAGAAAATACATCAAATCACTTTTATTAACATTGATAAGTTCTTCAAATTTAAGTATATTTTTAAGTAGTTAGAGCATATCTGAAACTAGAGAACTATATTAAAAAGAGAGGCATTTGCAGTAGCGCTTAAAGAATAATTTATAAAATAACTATGTTTTTAGTAACGTTGTTAATTTTTTCGTTTTAATTTGTGCTACATTTAAGTTGGTTTTCACTTTCATCCTTTAATTGGTAAAAATGTAGACGTTTGTAGCAAAGATAAGAGCATTATAATTAGTGAAAGTATAAGTGTTTATAACTCAATCTAATACAAGATATCTAAATAAAACGTGAATGAAGAAGTATTATTTTGTACAAATCTAATGTATAAACGTCACTAAATAAAGATCCCTACTATACATCTAACTTACATGAATTAACTTTTTTGTTCGTGAATTTCGTATACCAATCTCAATAAATAAAGATCTTAAGCACACCTAACTGTTACACGTATGAAATATTTTCTCCCATAAGTACATTATATCAATACTACTCAACTACAAAATCGATCATCAACATTCATCTCATTCTTGCATGTATAAGATGCAATTTTTGAAAAGCAAAACTAGTCATTGAAAAAACATGGTTTTTTCCCAACTTAAAACTATAAAATGGATACTTTAAGACTTTACTAAAATCATGTAGATATTAAAAGACAATAGACATGAAAAACCGTTTTAGCTAGTTGAGTAAACATAAAATCTATCAAAAAAAGGTTGATATATTTTTTAACAGCAGCGCATACAGCATCATGTGTACATGAGTTTACTTAACCTCCTTGGATAACTGTCACCTTGTGCAGGACATAAAACACAAAGTTTTTTTTTTTTGTAAAGGTTGCAGAAAAAAAAAGATATTGCCATGCTTGAAACCTAGCCCGGATGACCTGATTATACCCGGGTTTTCTTTTAGGGAAAGATGGATCTTTCACAAACTTTACAAAAAGGACTAATACAAAAGAAGTATAATCAGATAATAAAATCATCAAATTATTGAATAAATGGAGATATGAATAAGAAAAAAAAGAAACAATTATGATAATTGCAAAGATGATTCATGGACAAAATAAAATATATAATTCATAACACAACATTGCAAGATTTACAGGCTGAACTGGATTTTATTTCTACGGTGGTACAGAAGACAGCGTTGCTAAAGTAATTCAACTGAAAGATATTCCATGGAAGTAACATCATCAACCTGCAGAAAACTTGTGCATTGAAAGTATTGTGTTATTATTAATAGATATATTATATTTCAATTTGATATGTTTCATAAATAAATGAATATTCGTTTCATAAATTGAACCATTCAAAATCATGTAAATTTCTATTTATAAATTACATACTATTTATAAACTACAGTCGACGCTCGATATAACGACCGTCTCCGTCCTACAGAAAAAGGTCTTTATAACGAGTGGTCGCTTTTAGAGGTAGAACATAGAGTATATTGGGATACAGTTGGGGGTTTTCTCACCGGTCGTTATATTAGGATGGTCTTTATAACGTGTGGTCGTTATAACGAGCGTCGACTGTATAACACTTTTTTGTCTGAAAAAATATTAATCACGCTTATTTCTTTAGTTTGCATTAAGAAACACCTTTAAGCAATTGGGCACAGTTTATAGAGGTTTTATTTCTCGTTCATTAAAATTTTTCAAAGTTTGTAATCCGGTAAAATGTTTTAAATTAGGATAGCAATCATTCAATGTGAACTTTTCTACTTAAAACAATTTTATCATTTAACGCGAATAAACATTTAGTCGTTAAATTCAAATTGAGAGTGAACTTATTTTCCGAATAGCCCTTTTATGGTACAACAATGCATTTTTCCTAGGTGCTTCTATAATATTAACAATCACTTTTTTTGTGCATAAAATCATACTTTATTTGCCTTTATTAAAATGAGAGGGAAGGAAACAAAACCATTAGTAACACATACTATGACTGAAAAATGTATACCCTCGTGCATAATATTAAAGTGCAAAAAATCAGAAAAAATGAAAAATAAAATCGTTTCGGCTTAGCCCAAAAACGATCGACATTAATAAATGATCCTATTAGACACGGTCGGAAGAAATTTCAGCTGATTCTAAACTGCTTTTAGATGAAGCTGATAGGTAGGAAGAAGCGTTGGTGAGGGTTTGGGTTAGAGGGTGAATTAAGGATTTTTTTTTTCTTTTTACTTGCTCAGTTTCTTTTGCCTTAAGGAATTTCATGATAACATATGCAGCAGCGTTGACAGCTCAGGTGAATAGTAATCCAGAGAAATTATGCTAATCTATCAGATATTAAGTTTGGAATTGCAAGAAATTGAATTTTGATCAGGCGCTTAAAGTGTTGCGGGTGCAAAGATAATGTAAAATATATTATGTAAACTGAAGCACTAGAAAATAATTTAAAAAATTTTGAAGTGTTAGGAATAAATTAAACTTTTTTATACTATATTTTTACTTAATATTAATAATGCATTTTACGAAATATTAATACTTTCAATGTTGAAATGCGACATTAGTTTACAAAACGCAATTTAAAGCATTAGTTTGAAATACATATGTGCAGATGACAGAATGAAGGGATTTAAAATGATTTTATGCTTTACGCAAGCAGTTTAATGAGATACAATTTTCAATAATGCTTTAAAATTTGATATAACTACCAAATAATAAATACAAATCAAGTCACAAAGATTTCTATAAAAAGTAAATAATTTATTAAATCATTCTCAATGTTATTCATTTCCTAAAAATTTCACAAGGATGATATCATTATTTTCACAAAAGTCATTTAAACTCATTAAATATGCTAAAGTATATATCCCAGTTTAAGTTTCACTAGTTAAAATGTAATATTTTTCAAATTTAGTCTCAATTTCATAGTACTGAAACACGCATGTATGTTTTCATCACCTTTGTTTAATATGTAATCCCAAATACAAATCCTATAAATATACTATCGAATTAGTCAATAATTTATTAATAGTATAAATCTTAGTCCTTTATTTCAAAATTTGTGTAAAAAATAACACAGTGTCTCACTGAATACTGCCGTAGACAGAGTCTTGAGAAGGAATCGTAACATTTCCAAATTATCTTAGTTGCCACATATTTTACATGTGTCTACATTACCGTACTAATATTGGCAACATGACAAAAAAACAAGGACTTTGGGAGACGTTCATTTTAAATTTTAGATGCACATTAAGAAGCAAAATGTGATTCGTAAATAGTTGCATGTTGCCCAAAATAATAAAACTATTGGAGAGTTGAAACACAATCGTTAACCAAAATAAGGAAGCGCTATTATATAATTATTGATTTTAATGTGAAACGAATAAAAAATGTATATGCATTGCTTTTACATGTTTTTAGAGTCAGTTATTTTAACCACTTTCATGGTGACATGTGCCTAACATGTGCATTGAATGAAAAAAAAAAAATAAAAAAAATCACCAACTAAAAAAAAATGTATCCCTAAATGTTACAAGCATCTACCATTTTATTGCAACGTAACATTGTCAAATTTAGTTTAACCCATGTTGAAGCATTCTAAAACATTTCCAGCATTAAATAAAGATAAAAAAATCGTACCTTTATTTAAGGAGGAGTACCTATAAAGAACATATCACGCAAAAGAATCATTTTTATGGTTCTTTTACCACAGTAATGGTTTTACCTTGGCGTAAGTAGCCAGGAGCAAAAGTTGGGCTATTAATGCCGACTCGAAAATTTGAGCACTAGAGGAGAGTGATAAATCTTTGGAAGAAAAAGAAATATCTACAAGATTGAGAAGAAACTCGCGAGGATTTAAAGTGGCAGCGAGCATCTGAAAGAAATCAGTGCGATTTTATTACCCTAATAAATGTCAAATGCACTAGGTTTGAAGTAAACTTAGTTTCTATCAAAAATGTTTTACTTGGAAATAGTAAATGAGGATGAAGTTTGTTGCATAACTAGAGCTGATTTGTTATAATGGTATAGTTTTAGTGTTTATCGTAAATAATACTTCCATTTTATCAAAAAAAAAAATGGTATTGGTAAAAAATAGCTATTTATTATGCAAATACATAATACGTAACAATCATACTAAAAATAATATTTTTTTCAGATGGTATTTTACAATTAATACTATAGCCAAAACAGACACATTTAGAAGTTCAAACTTCGTTAGAAGAATGAAACAATTAAACCTACTTGATTGCCTTTTTTTGCACTGAATAAAACTGGTAATATATACATTTTTACATTTACGTTAAAATACGAATGTAAAACTATTATACCGACTCGAAAATTTGAGCACTAGAGGAGAGTGATCAATCTTTGGAAGAAAAAGAAATATCTACAAGATTGAGAAGAAACTCGCGAGGATTTAAAGTGGTAGCGAGCATCTGAAAGAAATCAGTGCGATTTTATTGCCCTAATAAATGTCAAATGCACTAGGTTTGAAGTAAACTTACTTTCTATCAAAAATGTTTTACTTGGAAATAGTAAATGAGAATGAAGTTTGTTGCATAACTAGAGCTGATTTGGTGTAATGGTATACCGTTTTAGTGTTTATCGTAAATACTACTTCCATTTTATCAAACAAGAAAATATTATTTTGTATTGGTATAAAAATAGCTTGTTATTATGCAAATACATAATACGTAGCAAGCATAAGAAGGAAAATACTTTTTCATATAGTATTTTTCAATTAATGTTTAAGCCTAAATAGCTACACATTCGGTAGTTCAAATTTCGTTAGAAGAGTGAAATAATTAAACCTGCTTATTGCATTTTTTTGCACAGAATGCAACTGAGGTAATAACTGTTTCTTTACATTTCCGTGAAAATATTATTGTAAAACTATTATACATTAATATAATAAAAATTCAAATAACAACATCATTACTTCTTAATGTAACCGATATTTCTGAAAAAAAAAAAGCTGTGCATCCTACTTTTAAATATACTGTAAGTATAGGGTGTAAAACATCAAATATATATTTTTAATCGTGATAACATAATAAAACTACTCAGCAGAGAGCTAGTTTTGGGTTGTAAGATTTGTTTTTGTACTAAACGAAACTTAAAGGGAAAAACCAGTTATAAATTCACGTAATCAACAACAAAACAATTTCTAGATTTACCCACCCTCCTTTTGTGTACAGTTATAACAATTTAATAAACATTAAAAGGTATATTGTTTTTACATGCTATATTCATAGCACTAAATTTAACCATTGAATGGGAAAAATCAAAAGCCATTAAGGATTTAGGTTTTATTAAGTAGATCGTTGCGAAATCGGATAACTCAGTTAAAACAATGAATATTTATTATCTATACACGTATGACTGACTCTGAAAAGAAAGCTTTAGCCATATTAAAAAAATAGATTTTTGTTTCCTATCGGGATTGATTAAAGCACTAGAATACTGGAATACTGCTATATGAGGTACTTGAATACTTCTGGACAGTTGAAGGTTTTTTTTAAATACCTTCAGAACTGTAAAATTTTGACTCAACTTTAACAATTTTATTTATATATTTTGCACGTTGTAAATGAGCCACTCAATGTAAGGCACATAGTATATCTCCAGCACATGCTGTAATGTTTATCAAGTGTTCAGTAAAAGCAAAATTAATATTAAACATTGTTTGTTTAACACGTGCATGTTGTTTCATTCATTCTTAGATATTCTTTTAGTTTTATTTATGCTGGTACTTCTACTATTTTTATAATATTTTAAGTTTTAATCGATAAAGAGTACATAACTAGATGACAAACTGCGTATGCATAAAAGGTGATATTTTAACTTGGTATAAACCCTCATTGGGTGTGTTTTCCATTTCTACAAAATATATTTTTCCGATAAAACATGATAAAAAAAATGGAATGAGTTATTTTTTTTTTTTCTTAATTTTGACTTATTTTCTCTCTTACCAAAAATAATCTTAAAAGACGCTCAGTTGATCTTACTTTTTCATTTGCTGAGATCAAAAGTGTGCAAAACGCTCCAAGCAAATCCGCTTTATAGACAAATCGCCATTTGGAGTCATATTTTACATTGCTGCGGAGCTAGGGTTACTAGAAGTCCAAAATGCTGATGCTTTGACCTGGTTTTCCAGCAATTTTTTTCTCTTGTAAATTCATACGAAACCTCTCTTCGTTTTAGAACGTTAAATATTATTTTTTCGAAAATGGAAAGTATTTTCGGACTCAATATTAGTTTTGTTTGCTTAGTCTATCAATATTAGGGTCTAAAAATATTACTTTTGACTGAAGGAAACACACTCACACACGCAAAATCTTTAATCTGAAATGTGATTCCTCCAGCGAGGTCATAACCATAAGACTCAAAATCATAACAGAGAGGAAGCTTCTCAAAATGAAGTACCATTCTTCAACAAAAGTCTTCACCCTCCAGCAACAAACTTCTCAAATCCCCTTCTGTCTTTGTGGCAGATTGTTTCTGACCGCTTATGAAGATAAATGAGTGGTGAGCGGAGGAAAGACAATGGGATGTTAAGAGGGCAAGAGATAGAAGAGATTGGCGCAAAGAGTTAGCAAGGGCAATTTTCTGGAGGCTTTCAACACTTACTCGTCTATGACCGACTCTTCAGGGGACAATTAACTTTGCATGGATGGTTTACTTTATAAACGAAGCGTTGATGGCAAGATTTTAAAGATGAGGAGGTGTAATATTACTTCGGTAAGCTGCCCAAGTTTTCTCCAAACATAAATATCTGCGTCACATAAAAGGGCCCTTAAAACTTTATTGTAGACTAATAATTTCTCTTTGTTCATGATATTTCTGGCACTTGCAAGAGGTGAAATGAAGTATTTCTATCCTATATCAAAATTTCAGCAGCAAAACATTTTGCGGCTGTTTCTAAAACTACAAATTAGAAAGAAAACTAAGTTATAGGCTAAAATCCACTCTTGCAGTATTTCTCTTGGATGTTTTAATGCAATTTTTTTTATAATCTGCAATTTTTTGAGGGTTCGGAACAGTTAAAAACGAACAATAGTTAAATATATGGCAAAAAAAAAGAAAAAAAAAAAAACCTTATCAAGCTGAATAAGAGCTTGATGAATAATTTCATCCATAATCAAAATAATAATAATAATAATAATAATAATAATAATATAAAATAATGTAAAATAATAATAATAATAATAACAATAATAATAATAATATAAATTAATAATAATAATAATAATAATAATAATAACAATAATAATAATAATAATAATAATAATAATAATAATAATAATAATAATAATAATAATAATAATAATAATAATAATAGTAATAGTAATAGTAATAGTAATAGTAATAATAATAATAAATAATAATAATAATAATAATAATAATAATAATAATAATAATAATAATAATAATAATAATAATAATAATTGTAATAATGATGATAATTGTTATGCGATACTAAAGGTTTCCACCTAAACGGCATCAATTTATGTGAAATTAATGTTAAGGTGCTCAGATTCATTAGTGGTTAGTACATTGCTGTGTGAAAATAATTGATTAAAGGTTCACCAGAATCTCACTATGTAAACCAAGTTGAATTAATTCCAATATGTGCTTCATAATGTTTAAATTCCTAAATTAATATATATCATGCAATAGACAAATAATCACACTTTGATTTAAATTACTTATTTTATTTTAACAATTTAAAGCATACTATATAAATATTCAAGTTAATTAAAAGAGTTGCAACTAAAATTAAGTAAATAATAAATTGGCCGAATTAGATTGATAAAACGGATATCCGTAGATTAGCACTTACGTACGTACTGCAGATTCTCCAAAAGAGTTCATTTCACGTAGTAGTTTCTAACTAAAATTTCGTAAAACAGAGTTCATGTTCCAGCCGAATTTATCACCAGTGAAAGTTCCTCTTAGGCAAAGTGGACACCTCCATTGAAGACTCCATTCACGTAGTAGTTTCTAACTAAAAGTTCGTAAAACAGAGTTCATGTTCCAGCCGAATTTATCACCAGTGAAAGCTCCTCTTCGGCAAAGTGGACACCTCCATTGAAGACTCCATATAAGCGCCTCTTCGTATACCGGAACCAACTTCTCACGTACATCGGACTGAACGTACACACGTACACAGAACCCTTTGAAGACCTCCTGATTTTACAGCAGGAGAACCGTTTCGTTATATTCGTATGTTTATTTATATTCGTTATAAAAGTTGTTTACATAATATAGAAGAGTTTCCTCTCACATCATTTGTATAAGGTGAAAAATTGCTCTGAGGGCTTCAGCAAAATTTTACTTCTTCATGTAAAGAGTAAAAGAACTGAGGGAACTCTTGCAAAAATCTCTTCATATCCGGTAAAAAGAAGAAGGGATTCTGGGGCTGAGTAATTAGGTAAAAAATGAAAAGATTCTAGGGGCTGAGGCCACCCCCAGCCCCCAGCAAACGTAAAAACACACTGGACTGCTCAAACAGCAAACCCTAGCGCAAAAGGCCAGCGTCCCATAAATCACAAAACGTAAACTAAAACTACCGCTAAGTCCCTGATTGGCTACAGGAACTCAGCAGCACAGCCAAACCAGAGAAGGAGAGAAATCCTCCGGTAATGTTGCAGTTAGCCCTCTCAAGGCTGTGAGAAAAGGTGAGTTGTGTTCGAATAGGAAAACCGCTCGCCTCCAGTACCCAACAGTGGTGGCTGTCTAGCAGCAAGGAGTTGCTATAAGGTTTTGCCTTGTAGCAATAATAATAATAATAATAATAATAATAATATAAAATAATAATAATATAAATTAATAATATAGAATAATAATAATAATAATAATAATTAAATGCTTTAACTGCACTATCATATAGGATTTGTTTTCTGCAAAAAATAAACTGTTGTTTTCATAGTATAATACTGGCACACGAGGTTCCAGTTTAAAACTGCTAATTTTACATTGAAAAAACTAAACTTGTTAATTTTACAGTAGAAAACAGTAAATGGCTAACTTAAAAGTTTATTACTGTGCATTTTACGGATTTGAACTGGAACCCCTGCTGCCAGTATTATACTGTAATAACAACATAACACAGTTTATTTCTTGGAGTGTATGTTTTTGCTGTCACAAAGCATATGGTATTTTCTGAAAAACAGCGTAATAGGAAGGATAAATAAATACAACAATAAAAATGACTTCTCATAGCATGCGGAATGCTTTAAGCAACGATTTTCAGATGTTACAAGTGAATAAGATGCTTTCTACTTTTAAAATACCGTCGCTAAAAAAAATTGAAATTCAATAAAATACATCTCTTCAAATAGCACATCTATAAAGACTTTTGAAAATCGTTTCGAATAAAAATGTCGGTTACCACTTCATATTTTCTAGTTTCTGAAAAAGAATTCAAGCTTGAAGCTTTATTTCGAGTTATTAGGACATACGTATCTGTCGAACGCGGCATCAAATTCAGAATGTCTTTCAAGAACTACGTACCAAGTCACGTACATATTTTTTCCGTCATTTTTTCGGTAAAATCTATAAGAATGCTGTATCCTATTTTTTTCTTTGAAAATGCTGCCATTTTATTTGAAGTAGTTTCATTTCTGATGAAAGCTTTATTCTCTGTTACTTCTCTGCAAAGAGTATTTTTTGGGATGATTAAATGGATCAATTTAAGTTAAACATTTGTTTTGAAATGTACGTAAGGATATGATTTCATGTTAATAATGTAGGAAACATGCAGAAATCGTTATGCATTTCTGATATTTTACTGGGACATATATTTTATATTGTTTAATAAGCATTTGCTATAAACAGTGGATGCTATGTAACAGCTTAAATAATGAGCCTTGATAATGGCTAATACTCCTCATAATTATAGAGGTAAGTTAGTAAACACATATTATTTCAGCTTTTTGGGCACTGCTATGAACTATTTGCAGCATTAAAAAAATATTTTTTCATAATAGTCAAAATTTGACTTTTTATAACAATATGATTAGCGAAAAGACAACTATGTGGTGCAGATATTTCTTACTTATGTTTTGAAAGAATTGTATAACTTGATAGTGTTTTTAGAAAATAATTACTGTATAAGCAGTGGCATGATAAAGGATTTCAACAAAAAATTTGTTATAGAAAATATTAAAATTTAATAATTGGCCTAGACTTGAACAGAAACTAAGAAACAAAAAATACACAGAACTAAGAAACCAGTATCATTTTTATTCGATTCTAAAGATATTGAGTGCCCCAATAGCTTGTTTAAATAAATACCAGCATAAAATTAAAAAAAAGCAATAATACACAACATTAAAATATTTTAAAATTTAAAAGCGCAGAGTATACATGTACTGTTTTCCAACGATGTGAACCTGGGGCTAAACTTTTACAAATTAGCTAGAAAAATATTTTCTATTTTTATGTTTTTCTTCAGTCAATCCCGAGATATTGTTGCGGTATTTTTATCAGTATATTGCTATAAAACAGCTAAATTCAATTTTACTGGCCTTCGATCTACTAAAAATGTTTGAAAATAAAATTACCGACAAAAACTACCCTCAATTCAGAAATAAATATCATCGTGTCAAAGCTACAGTAAGATATATTCTACTGTTATTCCTGGGATTATCCGCTTTACTGCTACCTGAGGCGACGCTACATCATTTGTTGTAAGTTATGCTTCATAAGTATATTGAGTAATCAATATAGAGAGATTTTGATGAATGAGATAAGCAAATAATAATATTTTCTACGACAACTTTTCTTGTTAATGATAACAGTTGAAGTAATTTCATTTTATCTATTGTTGTTCTTTCTGTTGCTGTCTCGTACCAGTTAGGCTGACAACTTGGGATGATCTGCTTTATTTTTCTAACTGTACCGTAGTTTGGTGGGAATTCTGACTTCTGCAGTACACCCATGCCATACACCCATGCCATAACGGGAGGTTACTGTTCACAGCTTAACAACAAATTCACACAAAAAATCAAAAAGCGGAAGTACCATCCGGGTCAGACTTCTATAACCACTAGACAATTCGGCTGAACTTAACAAACCTTCAAGATTTCTTCGCAAATATAGGCACAGCAAACTGTTAGCCACTATACATTGCATCTCTCTCTCTCTCTCAATTCTGAGAAAATTGAAAATATTCTCACAAATCGTACAAGGGTTGTATTAAACACGAACACTGTATTAAAGCATATAGCACCAATTACTTCAGGTTTTCCGAAACGCATTCGGAATACGAATCTGACTTCCACAGTTCACCCATGCCATGATGACTAGTTTATGGGGATGCTACTGTTCACATAACAACAACACATTCACACAAAGAAAGGAAAAATACAGGAGAGAAGAAGTACATACATGACGTAATTCTAACGCGGGACTTCCCCATCCGGGTTATACTTTTATGAACACTAGACTAGGTGGCCGGCACTTTAATCAATATATC
>JAXGGA010018133.1:0-22777 GCA_038373865.1 Uloborus plumipes
AAAAATATTCAAGTTTTACACTAGAGTTTTTCCCAATAGTGTTGGTGGCAGAACAAATAAAACGGAACCCAACAGGTGTCTTATGGAATTTAGGAATGACATAAAGGTAAGGCAAGGCTACAGAATCAGGTCGTGGCAATTTGAAAAGTTTATAAGCAGCGATGAATTTTTTGATGATGGAGGATTCATTAAGTGAAGAAATTTTGTAAGTCGTGGAATTTTCTAATTCTGATTTAATAATATTAGCATAAAGCTTTTTTCAACAAATAGAAAAATTAGAGCTAGCTTTATCCACTACAGTAAAAACATAGGCCTTTTTAAATTCTTTAATAGTATCCATTTCTTCAGATGAGATATGAAAGTATTCAGAGTCAGTGTTAATTACATCATAAACTTTTGATTTTAAAACATGTAGAAAATGATGCCTATATTCAAGAAAAGCATTAAGAGGAACATTGAAGATGTAGGAAATTTTTCTCAAAAAATGATCAAGTTCAATTGAAAGTTTATCATAAGCTTTCAAAACATTGGTACGAAAATTAGGTCGAAATTTGGTGCCCAGTCCAAAAAGTTTTATAAGTTTACTGTTTTGCAAAAAATTTAAATCACCTGTTAAAATATGACCAAAGTATGTGCAATTATCCCCTACGTTGCTTTCCAGGAACTAAGAAAATTTTATGTACATAAAATCATGTGTTAACAGTACACAATATTTGTTTTTCTAGGTGATGCAGTGTTTTTGTCCGCTACTGTACAAAGATATGTGTATATATATATATATATATATATATATATATATATATATAAGGGAATGTGGAGCAAAGTGAAATGGAAAAATATTTTCGCAACTTGCTGCGACTCGTGTCCAGCAATATTTTAACTAAGTTCCTAGACATTTAGTTGATTCCTGTCAGAAAATAAATAGTCCCAAATATCAATGAAAAAATTTATATGTCTTTCAAAATTTGATACCTTTATAGTAATATTCGTGGTTTTTCAAAAATATTTCTTGTTATTATGAAATGATAAAATTTTTGTAATTATGATTCTACTGATATCCAGTGCCGTCCTTATTTTGTTTATATTAAGTGTGTTTTGATTTTAAATGCCCAATGTAGTTAGTCAAGTGCACGCGGGGCAAAGTGAAATAGCTCATTTCGTTTGCTTTTACATTCATTTACTAAATCACGTACGTATTTCTTCATTTATTAATTTATTCACCTTCGTTTGCTTGTTATATCACGTATTTACTCATTCATTCACTTATTTTGTTATTCATTCTTTATTTTACTCATTTCCTTTTTATGTATTAATTAATTCATTTCTTTATTTATTTTTTCATTACTAATTCATTTATTTGTATATTTATGCATTCATTTAATGAAAAATACTGTAACTCATTAAATAAAAAATGTTTCATTACAAAAATTTTGTATTTTTCACTTTGCCCCATGGTTTTTTGAAGTAAAAAATTTGAGCCATTTTTTGAAGGTGCGTAATAACTGCCAAAAATGAAAGGTAATATTTCAACGATAAAGGTTTTACAAAATACATTATTCCTTCTTTATGTACACAGATTTTCAAAACAAATTGCCAGTTTGTTCATTTTCAAACAGGTATGTTATCTTAACTATTTCACTTCGCCCACATTCCTCTACATATTTTTTTTAAATTTCAAGTGAAAAATTTATATTGTAATTCACATTGAAAGAACACATGTTTTTCAAAAACCATAACAATATATTAATCGAGGGGATATAATGCCCAGTAAGACAACAGATTGTTGACTAATCTTGGCTATGATTTATAATAAGATTTAGATATCGGCATGCTTGCTTCCTCTCTCGCATTATCTGTTATTTTTTTATTACAGCAAAACAGTGGAAAACCTAAAAAATTGGGCTTATTTATTTGTTCAATGTGAAGAGTTTCCCCCCAATCTCTACTTGTAGCTGTTCATTAACTTCCTCTGCTTTTTTCAAGACAATAACAATGTGTCTTTAGTTCACGTACTGAGCCTGATTCAGTGCTTCCTGCACATATAGCAATTATGAGGTTACAAAACATATAAAGAAAATTTCCATGTGTGTAAGATGTACTCTATTAAGTTTGACTAAATATAGTAATACCTTGTGTTGTTTAGTACTGAACATAAAAACCATATTTTTCTAACTGTTGCTCAAATGTCTTAGGTGTTGTCTCAGCCATCATTGATATTGGTTGTAGTTGGATGAAAGATCTTAAAGATGGCATCTGTCCCCAAGCTTTTTGGCTAAATCGAGAGCAGTGCTGCTGGTCTTCAAATGACACCTTCTATGAAGGTGACAAATGTGCACAGGTAAATGTTTTCTAAACAATATAAAAATATTGTAATATTTCCACAACTTTTTCCCCTAGTGTAATTAAAATATTAATCTCTTCACTAATTGCATAGTATTACTGTCACCGAAGTTTCAAATACATGTTCTCCACTAGTGCAGCCAGAACTTTCTCTTTGCTTGTGCGTGTAGGAGGTAGGAGGCCGAGGGTTGAGAGGGGCATTGTAGCAGAACTTTCATGTACATATTACCTTGCAAAGATTGCTTAATGGTGGACACCCAAGAGTTTCAGGAGGTGTGTGCCATAACCCACCTTTCTGCTTCTCTGATGCTGTTAAATCATAAAACATTTTGTGTTGGTTGATCAAGACTTATAATTTAATTGTATAGAGCAGGAAATTTTATACTGTTTTTGCTAATAACGTAACATAATCTATGGTTAGCACTATACTTTGCATTTGCTTTACTTTCAATTTTTTACATTTCTTCATTATATTTGTAGGTTCAATACGTGGTGTCTGGACAAAAACCATTCTCAATGATTTATGACTTACACGCATCATGATTATACATATCACTAAACCTAAAGTAAAGTTTTGATTCTGAATTATCCTTATCTGGTCAGGAATTTTTACTTTAAACATAATTTCTTTTTAATCTGGCTGGTTCCATGGCTTAATTTATGAGAAATAAAATCATGTGCATTTTGTGTGTTTTATGGTGCAAATGCAGTATATATTTTAATAGCTTTTTTAAGCATCAATGCAGGACATCCAACCAAGTGAAGCCATATAGCTTCATCTCTAATACCACAACTAATTCCACTCTTAGGTAATTATCCAAATTAGAAAGTTTATAATGTATAACTCAATCTATGTAATTCAGCAATATAATCAGGTAATCTTTTGTTGTGAATGGTTTTGTTTATTAAAAGCAAACTGTTTCAAAATGGAATTAGGTCTGAATTGAAGTGTTGCTCTATTTTTTAAAATACTGTTGCCAAGGTAACGAAATCTAATTTATCTAGTTTTGCCAAAGAATCTAAGTATAACAAAGATTTTATGACAGTATAACGGGGCAAGGGGGGGGGGTTGCTGCATCATTTTGTGTCATCAGCTATGTCATTTCTTAGACTATAAAATTATTATTTCTGGTGTACAAAACATCCACTATCCATCAAGCATATAGACATTCACTGGGTTTTGATGCTGAAATGTGTCGCAAAATTAGTCGTCAAGCTATGTAAATTAAATTTCATCTCCATTTAATGCTTTTCTTATAGCTACATATTGACATGTACAATAGGGTGGGTTGTTTTAAACTTTTTTTTGAAATCGAAATCGGTGGGAAGTTATGTATTGGCATCGAATGTTTGTGCAAAAAAATTTTTGGAAATCAAAATATATTTAGACCCCCGCTTGGCCCTTGAAGTTTCGCCAAAAATGTAAAAAATGTCATTTTTAAACAAGTTTTTAAAAAATTCATTTGCATTTTTTTTGATCACCTGAGGTGGGTATAGGTGTTTATTGGCATCAAATGTCAGTGTAAAAAAATTTTTGAAAATCAAAATATATTTAGATCTCCCGCAAAACGCTTGGAATTTCTGCAAAAACGTAAAAAATGGCATATTTTTTCTTTTTTTTTTTTTAAATTTTTATGCATAATCTTTAAAATCATTTTTTGTGGAAAAAGTCCGAGCATTGACATCAAACCTTAGTTTAATTTTTATTTTCGTTATTAAAAAGGTATTTTTACTCTCCCCCCCCCAGTCATTTAAAATTTCTCCAAATGTGTGAAAATTCATTTTTAGAAACATGTTTTTAAAAAATACTTCCTATTGCTTTTTATTTCTTGGTGCGTAAATAGTTGATTATCAAGGCATATTTCTGTGAAAAAAAAAATATAGTGTGTCTCGAAATGATAGGTCCACCCTTATTTTTCGAAATTTCAACTCTTAATTGAAAATAAGAATCACTTTTTTTGATAGTGATTATCTATCTGTAATTGTTATAACTATGTTTGATAAAATTTCTTAAATTATAAATCATTTCTTCTTATTTGATGCAAATTTTCATTTTCAGACCGTTTCAAAAAGATAGGTCCGCCTTCAGAAATTTTGCCCCAACCATGTTTATTTCCAAAAATTTGCATAAGTATCGTTGCTTAGTATTACTACGGGATTATGCTTGCTACTGTGGAGGTATTTAAACAGATTTGTAGTCAAACAAAACGGGTTATCATTGCAGTTTTTCGCTGGTTGAGCAGGGGAATTTGATGCATTTAAACAGTCTGGAAAATCGAATAGAGAAATAGGTAAGCTTTTTAAATAGATCGTAAAGTGTTGCAAACAATTTTTTGCTATTTAGAAATGCTTATAGCAGTAAAAACTCATCTGGCCACCCATCAAAAGTGACACCCCGACAAGGAAGCACTATCGTAAGGGACCTAAAAACTAGAAATAATGAGCATATCCACTTTGGCTACGTAACTAAACCCTTCAATATGAAAATCTACAGTCCACAGAGCGGTCAAGAAGTTTGGCAGTTTAGTTTACTTGAAGAGAAAAGCGGCTCCGAAATTGACTAAAAAGCACAAAGAAAAGAAATTGAAATTCGCGCAGGAAGTGATGTCCTGGAAACAAGATGGGCATCGTGTGATATTCAGTGATAAAAAGGAATTCAACCTGGATGGTCCAGATGGTTGGCATTATTACTACCGCATTCTGCGTAACGATAGACAGATATTCTCGAAGAGGCAAGCTATTGGTGGTTCCCTTATAGCGTGTGCCCGATTCAGAGGGATAGGAAAAACTGATATAGCATTTGTAGGCAATCGTTTGAATGCTGCTGGCTATAACAAGCTGTTTGAACAATATTTTCTCTCATAATCAGAACCCATTGGGGGCTCATTCTTCATGTTCTAACCGGACAATGCTCCTCTGCACTCTGAAAAGTCCACTTTTGAATGGTTTCTGGATAATGTTGTACATATTATCGATTAGCCACTTTGCAGCCCCGACCTGAATCTAGTAGAAAACATGTGGGGTAACTCGCAAGAGCGGTATAAGCAGGCGGAAGGCAGTACAAGAGTACTGCAGACTTAAAAAGGGCTATTTCCTCCGAATGGTCTAAAATCGAGACAAATTGTTTGCAAAAACTTGTAGAAACCATGCCAAATAGGATTTATTAGCTTATTCAGAAAAAAAAAATCACAAAAATTTCTTATTAGTTTAACATTTATTTGATGCTTGGTTCAGTAGACCTATCTTTTTGAAACAGCTGTTTCATCTAATTTTAGTTTTCCTCATTATTCCTATTATTTGTAAATTATTTATGAGCTATTTTACATTGAATGAAGTAATGTAGTTCATAAAATAGTACTTTGTACACAATACAACCTTTTTTACTAGCATGACTTTTGTTTTTACTGGTGGACCTATCATTTCGAAACGCACTGTATTATAGCTATCATTATTTTTAGTGGTCCTGCCAAACCTTTAAATTTGCTTTTTTTTGGTTTAGCGTTGAAAAAAGAGGCAGACGATATACAGGACAGAAGCATCATCATCTGTTTGTGGAGAAGCTAGTCGTGATGGCTTTATTCCTACTATGTTAGCATCCAGAAAATTAATGCCAAACTTCGAAAACAAAGCAAAGTATAAGGTATAAAATTTATATGTTACAAATAAATAAATACATAACCACCCGAATATTGGCAGTTTTGAGGATAGGGAGGGGGGGGGGGCTATGGCTGGGATTCGAAAGCAGCCACCTCCTTGAGGTGAATTCTAAGCTATTTTTCTCTAATTTCGGGAAAATGAACTAAGAGCTGCTATAACACTGCGACGCAGATACAGCGTCAACAATTCTCTGGTCTTTTGTCTTGTATACTTATGTTTTAATCTGAAATAATTCTGTTCCTTTTTTTTTTTTGAAAAAAAAAGAGTAAAAATGGCTTTAGTGTTTTAAAGAAAAGTTATTTTTAACTTTTTGCTTGAAAACATCAAAATAATAAAAATTCTTTAACAGTTCCAAATTTCAGAGATCTATAGGAGGCTTAAATATTGTACAATATTTTAATCTTTCTGTTTATGAACAAAAAATCTTACAAGGCAAGCATTTTCACTGCTGGAAATAAAAAGAAAACACATAAGGAGTTTTAGAAATAAAAAATAAATATTTTTTGTACATATTTGGCAAAATTTTCAAGGGCCTGCTGTGGGTTCGAAATATATTTTAGGGCCCATTTACAAATCTTTGGTGTCCGATGCATAACTTTTCCCAGCACAGCAGTTAAAAAATTACACATACAAATGTCAACAAATTATTTAAAAACGTAATTTTTTTCATTTTTGGCGAAACTTCAAGGGCCCAGCTGTTTGTTTAAATATTTACTGCGCTTCCAACGCAGCAGACCAGGGTTTGATCGATTCAGCATTTCATCTCTTCATTGGGTCGATGAAATGTGTATCAAGTGCCAAACGTGCTTGGAAACTAAACCCTGGGGTTCCATATTCGGGTAACCACCTAACTGGAACATCTGTCTTGTAACCCCAAGACCCAGTCATGCAAACTGAGATCAGCACGCTTAGTCTTTGTCCTCATGGGCTGTTGTGCCACTGAGTTTTTTGAATTTTTATGTAACGAAATGAAAGATAATAGGTTTTTTTTGCATGTTTTGTGTTAAGAGTTAATTATGCTCAAGTTTCGTTTTCCTTACAGTGGCATACTTGGGCTGAAGAATTTGGTTACTTAAGCAAAGATGCAGGATCATATATTATTGAATACATCATGTATATTTTGTGGAGCCTCCTCTTTGCATCACTTGCTGTATTGCTAGTTAAAACGTTTGCACCGTACGCTTGTGGATCTGGAATACCAGAAGTAAGTTCTATTTTTTTTGTATATGCTACTAAGTACAATTTTGTTGTTTTAAGTAAGTGTATTTTGTTAAGCTTGTGTATGTAATCATAATTAAAAAATGAAATTCCTGAGTGACATTTCATCACAGTGTATTTTACGTTGGAAACTGATGCAACTTACAAACACGGTTTGTTGGGAGTTTCATCAAAATTTATCTCTTAGGACAATCTATGGCAATATTAACACTGGTAAACAAACATTTTGAAACAAGAAACTTTGTTTTAATAAGAAACATTTATACTTTTCCTAATTTTCAGCATATCAAATGTGATTAGATGTGTTTTTACTGTATGCAATCATTTTAAAGAACAAGCAGAATCATAAAATTAAATCTGGTTTTAGAGATTTCATTTTTTTAATTCCTACAAATTGTGTGTGTGTGTGACTTTTATATTAATAAATTTAGTAAACGTTGGAAAAATGGTAAAATGAGCTAGATAATATCTGTCATATTTGTGAAGAATTAACGTTACAAAAACAGCAAAAAAGTTTCATTTATTTAGTTCATCAATTGCTATGAACTGTTTGTTTATTTTCAAGCGAGAAATCAAGATAAAAAGTGAGTACTCCATATTTATTGTCCTACTTCATTGTTTTGACATTAGAGTAAAGGATTACACAAGGTTTGCTTTAACTGAGCGACAAGATCATTCTTCTGGCTGTTATTTCTGCATTAAAAATAATAATGTAATTACTCATAAATTCAGAGCCTAATTTGCTATCCTCTTTGTTTCACAATAAGAGGATACTAATTGTGGCATTCTTCGACCTGAAACCTGTATGAACTTCACCTTCTCTGTCAGAAAGCAGCTTCAACACCTTCTTTAATGCAGATAGAAGAAAGAACTGTTTGACACTTTATTTGAACCAGAAATTTGGAATGTTTCCACTCTAGAGAGCTGTGTTTGTTTCAAGTGAGAGAGAAGTGATGAACTCAAGTCCCAATTTTGGTAACAGTTTTGTCTGAAAACTCATTTTTTTTCTCTTTTGGTTACTGCAGAAATTCAAATCACTTTCAAAACACTTCACTGTATGTTGCTACATCAATAGATGAGACACCCATGCAGACTTAATGAAATTTTTGCTAATCTGCTATAATTTTATTTGCACTTCCATGAGAATTATTCTGTCCGTTTAAGATTTTGTCTATTGTTATGCATTTGTTTCCAAAAAGCATCAATTTCAGAATTCATTGCGATTCATTGTCATCCCTCTTGCTCAGCTTTGTCAATATATGCACTTCGGTGCAAACAGGTGTCCAGCTTCAAACAATAAATTTTTACGATAGACTTCATTTAAGTGCCAATACATTTCAGAGTTATTTTACAATTCTGATTATTGGAAAAACTAAAATTGCCTCCTGGAAACTTCTACCTCACATGATAAATATATACACTGGCGGAAAAAAAAATCCCAACACCAAAAAAAAATTGCCGTAGAGTAATGAAATTTGGGTAATGCAATTGTCTAGTTAACATGTTTAATTGATTAAATGTACAAGATCACTGGCTAATTTAAGCTCAAGAAAATGCTGTGCAAATGTGAAATTATGTTAATTTAATAGAGGGTGTAACCTCCAGAATTTTGAAGGCAAGCCTGCAAGCATTATGTCATACAGGTGCCGAATGTCACCTTGTGGTATGGAGTTCCATGCTTGTTGCACTTGCTGTGTCAATACTAGGACCGTCATTGCTGACTGTGGATGATGCTCGAGGTGCCACCCCATGATATCCCATACGTTATCAATTGGAGATAGACCTGGTGATTTTGCAGGTCATGGTAACATGTCAGCACTCTGTAGAGCACATTGCGTTACAGCAGCGATGTGAGGGCGACCGTTATCCGGTTGGAAAATGCCCCCTTGAATGCTACTCATGAAGGGCTGTACTACTGGTTAAATTATCAGAATGACGACAAATTTTCAATCAGTGAGTTTGGGATAACCACAAGAATGCCCCTGCTGTCGTAGGAAATTGCTCCAGAGACCACAACTCCAGGTGTGAGTCCCGTGTGTCTAGGCCGTAGACCGCTTGGATGCAGGCGGTCCCCTGGCCTCTTTCTGATCAATATACAGCCACCACTGGCACTAATTCAGAATCTGTTTTATCAAAAATTACAACAGATCTCCACTCCGACCTCCAGTGAGCTCTGTCGTGGCACCACTGCTGTCGGAAAAGGCAATGGTTTGCAGTCAATGGAATACCGGCTACAGGCTGCCTGGCTCAGAGCTGTCCTTGAAGTAAACAGTTTCTTACCGTTCCTTGGGTCACGACGGTACCAACTGCAGCTCGAATGTCAGCCGCAGATGTAGTACGATGCGCCACAGCCGTACGCAAGATTCGGCGATCTTCCTTCTCAGTCGTGCCACGTGGCAGCTCGGAACTCGATCTTCTTGAGGTAGTACCATCCCTTGTCCATAGCTTCCAATAATCATGCATGGTGGAAACATTCCCACCCAAGTCTTTCTGAAATTTCGCGAAATGAAAATCCACCTTCTCGTAGCCAATTTGTACGACCTCGTTTAAACTCGGTGAGCTGTTGATAATGGCTTCTTCGTCTTCTTTAAGGCATTCCTGGCTAATATGAAAGCAATTCGTCAAATTTCACGGAAAAATAATACACACAAGCTTCACAACAGGCTTTTAAAACAAGCCTTATTTGCATGTTCTGAGTGACGCCAGCTGCGCCACACTTATGCTTGGAACACGAAATTTCAATCAATGTCATCTTTCAGTTGTATAAACACGCTTACCAAATTTCGTTTATCTAACACAAGTCTTTCTTGGTGTTGGGATTTTTTTTTCCGCCAGTGTATGTTTGAAGTGTTGCCATGCAGTTTCATTATAATTGCCTTTGACTAAACATTTTTAGGATATAGTGTAATTAACTATTTTACCAGCTTATGTACTTGAAAGCTGTGCTATTACATGATGAAAACATATTACCTTCAATACCAGTAGCATAAATGGAGATTTAAAATTTTTATTTAATAAAATCTATGACCGTATATATTGTTAAATAACTTTTTATGACCTAAAAGGAAGTTGTTTTATTAATAGTTTTATGGCTTGGCTACACAATATGATGTTTCCTGTGTGAACAGCAGAGACCATTTCATCAAAAAAGAATATCCTAAATATTTTATCTGCTCTACGCATTAAATATGATCTTGTCAGAAATTTTAGGCTATTAATAAAACCTGTCAGAGACTTCAATGCTTAAAACAAAAACTTCCATGTGCTTATGATTCAAATTTTAAAGACTGCATTTTTGCAGCACCCTCAAACAAGTAAATGCTTGCTCTTTATTGTTGGATATTAAAAAAGGACATCTTTGATGTGTAAAAATGAACAATCGTTAAGTTTTTAGGTTTTTCTCTTGGGCGTAACATGACCAAATTCTTAAATCCGACTGTCTTCAAACCTTAAATTCTAAGGTAATTAAATATGCTTGTTATTTCAATGGAGAGCAGCATATTTTGCTCTGAAACTCTCTATGTACATTACTTAGAGAACTTTAAATGCTTAATGTAATCATACATGTATGATAGATTGCTAATACTTTTTGAATTATGACGAATTGGCTCCGAAAAACAAATATGGATAATTTTTTATTTCATGTGTGTACATGAATTAATTTCTTAGTTTAAACAAATTTTTTGAGCATTTTTTCTTTCATTCTTCAACTTGTTTTTTTTTTTGAACAAAATTGTAAATTGAATACTCTAGCTAAATTCATTTGGCCAAGTTGTGAAGTTGTGACTACATCTTGAAAGCAGTTTTTAGTCCTTACAATGTAAAAAATTAGTTATACTAAACTACATTTGGTGTAAAAAGGAGTTGTGGTGAACTACACCAGAAATGTTTTTTATCCATTAATTGTAAATATTTTTAATTTTCAAAAGAACCCTTGTAGTTTTGCTGAAGCTGATTAAACAAATCAGTAAAAATAGACTTACATAATTCTTTATTTTTGCCCCCTTCCCCGCAGAAATACAATTGATATTAAAAAGACATTCTACTAATGTATTTCTACTGTCACATCAAACAGTTTGCATAAATTTTTCTTTATACAGTCGAACCTGTTTATCTCGAACCTGCTTATCTCGAAAACCTCTCTATATCGAAATTTTGCAATTTCCCTGCTTTTACAGCAAAAATTTAATGTTTTTTCTCATGTTTATCTCGAATGATTTTTCCTGAAAACCTTTGTGTCTCGAATTTTGACGGCTCTCATTTTTGAATTTCATCTCCAACCACCTTTATCAATATTATAACTTAGAGACAAAAATCATCTTTTGTACAATCATTCAAAGACTATGTTCGTACTTAAAGGTATGAACTAACTTGCTACCGATATAGTCTTCACAATTAGTAAAACGTGGACTCACAACATGTCGCACAGCAAAATATTCAACATTATCAATGCAAAACAATCTGTTAAGTATTTGACTTTGTTCCAATTCCTTATTTTTGTAAATTTTATCACAACCTCTATATCTCGAAACCTCCGTACCTCAAATTTTTTACTATCCCGTGAAATTCGAGATAGACAGGCTCGACTGTATTTCAATATGTATATAATTAAGTAACAGCTGAAAGTTTAAAATTCTTGTTAGACTTGTTGGCCTAGTGAAAGCATTTGACTCATACGATTCAGTAAGAAAAACGTTTTTTTTTTCTACCGATCATTAATTTTATAATGAAGTCAACTTGGCACATGCAGGACTACTTTTGGAGTTCTGCTTTGGAGGTTTGAATTTTAGCAATATATGCTCTAAATCTATGTTGCAAATTTTTTCAATTTGCATTTTGCTTTCCTATTGATTATGTTTTAGTATTTTTTTCTAAGACAAACGGACCCACAGAAAATCAGACATGCTTGGGACAAAATGTTTGCTCTTTCGTGGAATCATCCACTAATGTTAAAGGCATATACTGTCTGTCTTGTGGGCATTATTCCGACACATCAGTTGCATTCATAGTCGTGAAATTTAGTGCACAGGTCAACCCTCTTTTCACATTGACATTTGTATTGTAAATTCTGATAAGCTTAGAAACAATTGATGCACTACAAGATGGAGCAAACAACATCTGTTATCAGGGGCGCCCCAATTAAAAATTTTTGGGAGGGGAAAAATTCTTAATTTGCCAAACAAAATTTTGAAATGTGCCGATTGATAAAATACGACCATACGCACATACCTTATATCGTTACTTTATGTGTAAAGACAATAGGTAGCACTTAAAACAAATGAAAGACAGGTATTTTCAATCTTTCCATCAGATGATTGAAAAACATTTGAACTTTGATAAATAACTGTTAACTTTTTAGTTTCTATTTTCCTCTATTAGAGGATAAAATATTATCTTTTATGACTAAAAAGCGTTTTTGCCCCCTGCAGATCGATTCTGAAATAGTTGGAAATGAATGTAAACATTGCATCACGGTTATGACGTCACTCAAGCGTTTTTGCGTCATAGGAACTGGTTATTTTGAACCGAGTCATCCCGTTCCGATTTAATCGCGGTTATGAGATTTTTTTATGAAGTTTCTTGTGGTTTGGCAACTGAAAACTAATTTGCATGTTAGGTTGTTTTGGAATGCACATGGGAGCATAAAAGGCTCTAGCAAAGCTTTTTCGCTCTCTGCTCTTCTCTCTCCGTTTCCCCTTGTTTGTTGTTCCGTGTAGTCTCCGTGTCATCCATGATGCAATATACGTGTATTTTACGTGTGTGGTGCGTGTTTAAATAGGTTTAGGCGTATTTTATCTGTAGAACTGTTGACGTCAAAATGTTCTTTTGCACCTGTAATTCACGTTGTTAAATGTCTTCTTTAAATTTTTAAAACCCGGACGACAACAATATGTTTGCCTTAAGCAAACTTTAAAAGTTAATAAAAATTGGATATTTTCGCTTGAAAACTTTTTTCCATCAATTATTCCTGCTTCGTGACTTCAGTTAAATGACCATTTGCAACTACCACTCTGCAACTATGGATATGAACAATTTCTTCCTCATATCCTCTACAATAACAACAGGGGTAGTAGCGGTACATAAGCTAAGGGCCCCCCCCCCAGCTAGATTTGTAAGTGGACTCCCTCCCTATTAAACAATAAAAAATATTTATCCCGTGTAACTGTTGGTGCTATTGTCCTGGATGATGCTCCATTAACGTTTTAACTGTCAAGTTAATCCGTCATTAGATTGAACTCAAAATAACTTGTCCCGATATAGATTCGGGTTTGACAAAGAGATGAAGCCGAAATAAATCTCTACTGAGATATATTGGGGTATAACAGTACGGTACGCTTTACAAAAAATTACCGCAAGTAATACTCGGTCGTGGTATTTTGGAACATCAGTGCTGTGCTCGAAGTATCGCAAAATATATGGTTCTAAGAAAAAACGTCCCTGGAAAGAACGTCCCCGACAAAACGTCCCATGAAAAAACGTCCCCTAGGAAAAAACGTCCCCTCGGAAAAAATTGAGGTGCAAAAAATTTTTTAAATCATTTTCTATGAGTGATTAAATTTTTAATCATAATAAAAGTAATTCTTTTGAAAAATGAGAGAAATATTTTATTAAAATTTTTTTCTAACTAATTTTGGAAACAAAGAAATGTTGTTATATTTTATCTACAAAATTATTCTTAAATTGACTTGATTCAACATTTTTTCTTTGGTTTTTTTTAAATTTTATTTTATTTCATTTCATTGTAAGTTATATAATTGTCAGGGAAAAATAAACAAATTTTAATGTATGGTCAGTCGTTTCTTAGTTGAATCCTTCAATAGTTTGTTGTTTTTTTTTTTTTTTTTTTTGTTAAGAAGGGATCCTGCTTTAAAAGGCTCAAAAAATTGATTTTTTTGGGGGATTTTTTTTTTTAAGATTAAAAAAACTAGAACGAACTTTTTAGATTATTTTATTACATGTCTGAACATGGGATAAAACATTTTTTTGGGAAAAATATCCACATGCAACCGATTTTTATGCACATTCGTGCAACTGCTGTTTTCAATTGGCAGGACAAATAGAGCTCGTAATTTTCATTAAAAAAAAAAAAAAAAACACCAGTCTAATTTTTTATATTTCTTTTTTCAAACCTGAGAAAACATTCAAATTTAAAAAAATTAAAAAAAAATCTCTCCTTCGAACATTTATTTGTAAACTACAGATTTTTTTGAAACATGACCACTTTCCCCATTGTCCATTTTACCTCACCAGACCTTATACAGTGGAGCCCGCTTAATGGAATAGCCATTTTGCCAGTTAAAAATATTCTAAAAAGCGGGATATTCCATTATCCGGGATGAAAATAATGAGCTAAAACGGTTTGGTACATTAAAAATGTATAATATTTAGCGGGATATTCCTTTAACCGATATTCTGGTGGGCTCGACTGTATTTGCAAGGAAAACTATTGATCAATAATTATATTTAATATCCAATGCTGTTTAATAATATCAAAAATTACAACAAAAAAAAATCCATTAAATCAAGCTATAAATGCTTCTAAGTAGCTAGATTATGAGAAAAAAGCACCACTAAAATCATTTGTTGCAAAAAAAATAGTTTAACAAAAGCGGCTAAAATTTCTATCCATCACTGAAAATGGCAAAATAAAAACTGAATTTTGTTCATATAAGATGCTTTTTCATCGGGGATGTCTTTCCAACGGGACGTTTTTTCCTAGGGGACGTTTTTTCTTCGGGGACCTTTTTTCCCTTGGGACGTTTTTTCCGGGGACTTTTTTTCCTCGGGGACGTTTTTTCCTTGGGGACGTTTTTTCCTTAGAGACGTTTTTTCCCGGGGACGTTTCTTCAGGGACGTTTTGTCGGGGACTTTTTTTCCTGTCACCAAAATATATTGCATCCCAAATTAGCTCAAAAGAGTGCCGAATGAGGAAAATCTTTGGGAAGTCTGGGGGACTTCCTGTGACCTCCTTTCGGGGTGCTCCTGTCTGTTATAATACTTTGTCCTGAGGTACCTTGCCTGCCTTGGTCTGGAAGTTCAGATTTTAAGTTTTCAATGCAAAAGATATGGATGAAAATACATTCAACAAAAGCCAGTGAAAAAAAGATATTAGAAAAAAAAGAGATATTTATTTTTTACTTTCCACCTTGTTTAGTGCAATTTAGAAATTTGAAGCACTGATCTACACACAATGTCATACGATGACATATTTCTACCCATTAGAATTTCAGCACTTTCCCAGAAAGATGTAATATGTTGCTTCTGTACAATATTTATAATTACTTTAACTCCATGACTTAAAAGCACTTCCAGAAGTAAGTTTTGCTATTAAAAAAATATCGCAAGATAGAATTATATTGTTGTGCAATATACTGACAGCCGAGTTAGGCCATCCAAAGGCTACATTTTGTTTGCACTCTCAGCTTCAATGAGATGACATCTGCTTCTAGCTCAGTTACTCTGTATTCTAAACTGAAGGATGAAATTGCAATCTCTGGATGTCATCACCAGGTTCTTGGTATAGTACTCGCTTCGGCAGTACATATACTAGAATTGGAACGATACAGAAAAAAAGGTTCTTGGTATATTGCATGCATCAGTCTTATATAAGAAGAAAAAATATTATTAGATTTGTCATTTTATTGTGCTTATTATGTATTAAAACTTAATTTCAGATTAAAACCATATTGAGTGGCTTCATCATCCGTGGCTACTTAGGAAAATGGACTTTAACAATTAAATCAGTCTGTATGATGTTAGCAGTTGCTGCTGGTCTCAGTTTGGGAAAAGAAGGTCCATTAGTACATGTTGCTTGCTGTATCGGAAATATTTTTTCATACCTCTTTCCAAAGTATGGCAAAAATGAAGCTAAGAAGAGAGAGGTATGTTCATATTGTTTGATATTTTTTGGTAGTTCTTTTTTATGCCTTTTTTCATCAAGACTTTGCACAATATGTTCAGATATATGTAAAATGTCCCATGATGAAAAAATATACATGAAGAGAGGAATAAAAATAAACAAAAGAAATGCAACAGTTGCCATATTGTACTTGATTGAACAAGACAGTTTTCAGATTTCTTAAATGTTGCCAAAGATATCTTGATCCCTTTCTGTCACCAGTTCTTTTTGGGTGTTTCACTGTTTTTAAACAGATTCAAAACATGTTGCTGAGCAACATATATATAGACTCTTAAAATGTTTTCTCTGTGTGCCTGACTTCAGCATTTTTTAAAGATTTTATTTGACCAAAATAAAAATAGACTGGAGTAGCATTGTAATGCAAAAACTAAAAAATATGCTAAGCTATTAGAATGCAGTTAAAACTGTATTTGCTGAATGTTTGTTAGCTGACCAACACTGCATGAAAAAGGGAAGCAGTATAGGCTACAAGTAACAGCCATTTTTATGCTGAAGAATCCATACATATTTGATTGCAGTTAAAATTGTGTAACATTAATTGCAAGGTTTTAATACAAATTCCTCTATGTACATATTGATTGCTGCTATTGATAGTGGGACGATTTAACAATCTTCAACACATGCACAATGTTAAGTGGAATCATCAAATCTATTAATGGTATGAAGAAGTATTGTAGAAAAATTAAATTTGAAGTAATCAAACAAATGCATTTTCATAGTTATAAAACCTGTAAATTTCTCACAATTTGATTTTAATTATTTGATCAGACGCAAGGCAAGGAAAATTTGATTACTTTTTCTCTTAAGCCCAGCATTTTAAGTTGAACTTATTAAATTGGATACAGTGCTAGACATTTACTAAACATAACATAAAAATAGAAGCACATCTGGACTTTATATATCTGGTCTTTATTCCTTATGTCTCTTTATCCCCATATAATATCTTTTCTTGTCGCCGCAGTGTTGTCACTGCCAGTTCCCTGTTTGATTGTTGATCCAATAATAATAATCCTGAGCCTGGCTTTTTGCTTTTCCTCTATGCATGATTGGTGTGTTGTACTGTTAAGTAAAAACATGTAGTTTTTGGCTTCTCAAACCCACAAACGCTATTGTAATTATAATAAAGGTGTATGTTTACTTACTTTCTCTTGTTTGGGGCCCATAAAGTTATTTTACTTTAAAGCTCTCAATTCGTTTGTAACTAACATCAATTGCTACTATTGATTTCTCTCTGTTCTCACGTAAGGGGATGTGTTGAAGTTAAAAGGGGTAAAACCAGAGTTATTTTCTGCCAAGGAGATAGTTTTCTCAGCCAGAGTTAGCATACACTGGATGCACATAATGGGGGGGGGGGTCCTCACTGTATTTTCTAAAAGCTCTATTTAATGAGTACCAATTTGAGTTGGTTTCACAAGCTTCATAAAAATATGCTTGACTGATATGATAAATTTTTTAATGATTGCTAACTGGAAACTATGCAAAGACCTAATTTTAAGAGCATTAAGACTTTTAAAGAATTTCGATTTATTCATTGTGATGGGTAGTGTTTATACATGCCTAAACTTCTTTTTCTTCTCAAAACTAACATTCACTTAAACGTCACTCTCAATTTATTTTGGTGTAGGCCAATCCATTGGCAATTTTACCATAACAGAATGAGGATTTCATTTTCAGCAAAATGTGCTAGTCTCCACCAAGCAAAGTGTTTATGAGTTGAACCTAGCAATATCACTTAACACTTATTTTTAACACATTATTAAATGATTTCAAGGCATGACAGTATGAATTCCCTTTTGCTGCAACACTGAAACAAGCTTAGCATTTCTGTAGCTTTTTCTAGTTTTAATTACAAATTTTTCTAATGTTTTGATACGGGACTACTGTACAGTAGAGTGGAGCAAAAAACAAAAAATTTGGAATTTTATTCTGTAATACCCAGCAAAAGCTGTGCATGCGCAAATACAAAACACATATAGAATATTATCAAGTTTGAATAACTCCTTTAGGGTCCTACCAGGGCTTGAATTTCTCTAAAAATACGAAAAAATGCCATTTTTCAAAAAAATTTTGGAAAATATAAATTATCACCATTTTTGTTCTATTACCATTAAAATGCTTCCTTTTAACACTCATTTCATGCATCTTCAAAAATATTTACATTCAATTCAGTATTAAGTTCGTACATAAACCGTAAAGTTCCGTGAAATTAACCAAAAATTGACTTTTTTTACCATTTTTTGCACATAGCAACAATTCTTCTTTTATAATCCAGATTCTATTTTTTTGCAATGAATGGGTAAAATGCAGCTTTTAGTTGAAAATGCAATTATAGTTCGTTACATTAACAGCCCAGAACGCACCACAAGGAGGTAGTTGTATTTCGGGTGTCATTCTGCCTTTCCCTTCCACCCAGCCATGTTGTTTACATATTTTCAACACATTTATACGGATGCAATTACTATCTGATGTTAAACAGGTTTCTCCTTTTGAATCAAAGTTTAAAGTTTGACTCATGACTCAGTTTTTACATTGACGGTTGTGAGAATAAAATTTTTCATTTAAATTCATATCTTGTCTCTTCCTTCAATAGCAATCTGTCATTCCACTAACCAGTTTTGAACCCTTAAAACAGTCGAAGTGTAGAAGAGGTATACTTATTGAATCACTGATAAAGTACAACTTGTTTTTGAAAAGTTGTCTTAATAACGTTGCAAGAACTCGGTACAGAAAGAAAAAAGTGACCCTGATGTCACTATCAAAAATTGGAGACCTTTTAGTCATTAGCCTTCATTAATTCGAGCTAACAGAGTTATGAAGCTGTTGATTTTCAAGCTGAGTTTCTAATGAGGTAAAGATACTCGTCAGTTACATCATTAAAAAATACTCTTCTGTATAGCTCAAGAAATTAGAAATTAAAAAAAAAAGAAAGAATTTCCATGGAGCTGTAATCATATTAAAAATTACACATTCTATAAAAGTTTAAAACTATAAGAATAAATTTACTGGTTAATGCATGTTTACTTTCCTCTCATTAATGATGTCAATTAAAAAAATCTCATAGTTTGAACTTTTAAAACTTAATATTGATCATAAAAGTTCTCATTTAGTTATCAAAGTGTTTTCTGATGTTGTATGCCTTTCCGTAACCCAACTCCTTTACAGTTTGACTATCATGCACTGCCATGGCCAATTACAAGTTCGCAAAATTAACAAAGCAGGCATTTCTTCGAATCAGCGCATCCACGAAGAAGAGAAGATCATCAATTAAAGGAATTATAGATTGCGTAACTTTCATTATACATACAATTCCATGTTTCACGGAAATTTTCTTTCTTTTTTTTAAATTTCTAATTTCTTGAACCATTATATTATTTAAAGATATAACTGGCGAGTATCTTCATTTCATTATTCATCTTAAAAATTAACAGATTCATAACTCTGTTAGCTCGAATTAACGAACGCTAATGACTGAAAGGTCTCGGATTTTTGATAGTGAGATCAGGGTCACTTTTTTCTTTCTGTATTACATTGAGGATGTCCATCAAGTACTTTTACTCATTTTTTAAATCCGTTTTTAAAGCTTCGATATCTTCCACCGAGTTCTTGCATCGTTAATAAGTTAACTTTTCAAAAACAAGTTGCACTTATCAGTGATTCATTAGGTATACCTCTTCTACACTCCGACTGTTTTAAGGGTTTAAAACTGGTTAGTGAGATGGTAGACTGCTATTGAAGGAAAAGACAAGATATGAATTTAAATGAAAAACTTTATGGCTCGCAATCATCAATGCCAAAACTGAGTCATAAGTCAAACTTCAAACTTTGATTCAAAAAGAGAAACCTATTTCACATCAGAAAGAAATTGCATCCGTATAAATGTGTTGAAAATATGTAAACAACATGGCTGGGTGGATGGGAAATGCAAAATGACACCTGAAATGCAGCTACCTCCTTGTGGTGCGTTCTATGCTGTGAAATGGCAAAACATGGCAAAAAAAGTCAATTTTTGGTTAATTTCACGGAACTTTACAGTTTACGTACGAACTTTATACTGAATAAAATGTAAATAATTTTGAAGATGAATGAAAAGAGTTTTAAAGGAAGCATTTTAATGGTTATAAAACAAAAATAGTGATTATTTATATTTTCCAAAAAATTTTTGAAAATTGACATTTTTTCGTATTTTTAGAGAAATTCAAGCCCTGGTAGGACCCTAAAGGAGTTGTTCAAACTTGATAATATTTCACATGTGTTTTGTACTTATGCATGCACAGCTTTTGCCAGGTATTACAGAATAAAATTTCAAAATTTTTGTTTTTCGCTCCACCCTACTGTACAGGTGCAAATTGCTGTGTTTCTCAGTTCAATTAGATTTCAACATTCGTAGCCATCTTTGAGGGTGCTTGCCATTCAATAATTAAAATAGGTAAACATCTGTGGTCGCATTGTATTTCCCTGTATGCCCATAACTTACAGGATGAGTCTCTACCTGCATTCTCAACTACACTGTATAGCATAGTCTTCAAAGTCCTACTTAATCTTTGCACCAAGCCATTCAGTTCAGTATGTTCTGACGTAGATAATCTTGGCTTTTGTTGTCTTGACAATTTGTATTTTGAATTGTCTTATTTATTCAGCTACAAAATTTGTTTCTTACTATAATGTCAGCTATACTTGCTCTAGAAAAAATACTTAGTAATGCTTCACAGATAACTTTAGTTCTAAGACCCATGAGAGGAACTGCCTTACCACACTTCAACTAACTTTAACGAAGTAACCTTAATGCTTAAATCATACATTAAGGTATATTTATGAACATAATGTTGCATATTACATGTTTATATCAAAATGAGTTGGTGTACAATTATATTTGGAATGAGATTCAAAATGGCCACTAACAGCATCAAAGTGGCCATTAACTTTTTTGGGCTTACTAGTCACTGGCCACAATCAGTTTTTTTAGTCTCAAGCTTTATTATCAAATCACTGCTGTCCAAATGTGATCACATTAAATGCCCTCTATTTTATGTAATGTAAATTTATTTATTTATTTATTTTTATAGATACTGTCTGCTGCATCAGCTGCAGGGGTCTCTGTTGCATTTGGTGCCCCAATCGGTGGAGTTCTGTTCAGTCTTGAAGAAGTATTTTCCTATTTATTAACAATAATCATGCAGAATCACTATGTTGTGAATTTTTGAAGAAATTTTAATTTTGTATATCTATAGAAATAACTTAAAAAACTAAGATATCTTAATGTGAATAAGAGTTCAATCTTTTTTAAAAAATAAGATATGTTCGCTTCAAGGATATTTCTCATTGAATTTTGACATCATACACTGTGTTATTGAAATCAATTTCATTGTGTTATTTCAACAGAATCATTTAAGGAACATATAAGAAGCTATTTTTATTACCGCTTTTAATTCTATAATAAAAATGTTCTAAATCAATGGTTCTCAACGGTTGCGTTACCGCCCCCCTTTGGGCGGTGGGAAGATGCTGAGAGACGGTGAACATGTTTGGGCAGTAGGGGGGCGGTGGGTAAATTTTGGGCGATAGGGGGCGGTGGGAACATTTGGGGGTCAAAGGACAATAAATGTATTAGAAATTAAATTTTATATTAAATCAAGAATTCAACTTGAATTATTTGTGCCTACGATAAATAAACTTATACGCTCTGGAATCTTTAAACTTATTTCCTTACGTTTTTTGGAGGGGACAGTTTTTTAATTAAAATAGTTTAGCTTTTTGCCTGTCTTTTTTACTTTCTCTCTCTCTCTCTCTTGTAGCGATTTGACTTTTTAGTGATCTTTTGTGTCCAACAATCTCTAGAGAGATTGTTATAGCTCGACCACGAAGAGATGGCGAATGACTTTGAAGCGGAAACGGACCTCTTTAATTTTGAAATAGGAAGAATCAGCGGCAATAGTTATTTTTTACTAACTTGTACGAAAATTTTTTCTTCCTGCGTGATCTCCCCAATGCTACCTAATAAAAAATAAAGCAGTCTGTTTCCACTTCAAGGTCACCCACCATCTCTCTGCGATCCGTCTTTACCTAATGAAGAACCTTTACAATAAATCGCAGCTGCAATCGGTTGCGTGGTTTTTATCTAATATTAGCCAATTTGGCTTATTTTGATCACACATAGCTAGATAAAATTCAAAAGCAAACCATCGTTTGGTTACTTTTTAGCCGAAATGCTGATTGATTCTTTTTACCATAGTAAAGTAATTTCAATAGCTGTAAAAATATTTTAATAACGCATTTTTTTTCTAGTAATTATCATACATGTAAAAATACCATCCTGCATTTGCAGGTGAAAATGGTCAAATTAAGTTCTTAAGTTTCAGTCACCTATTTTGGTTGTTGCTAAACGAAACTGGTTTTCAGACTGAACAATTTTCCGTTTAGGATACCAGATTTCAATGTCTATTGAACTTTAATGGGTATTTAAAATACTGCAAAAAGGATTCACAAATGCATTCGAGTGTCTTCCACAAATAGCATTTTTGGCAGAACACATTAAACGTCATCGATTTTGTTTTTTGTTTTTTCATGTTCTTAATTTTCTTTCACCATGTTCTCATAAGTTAGCTTAGTACTTATGAGAAAGTGAATTTACCCTAAAGATATCCA
>JAXGGA010018134.1:0-22772 GCA_038373865.1 Uloborus plumipes
GCAAAGGATTTATTACAGGGCATGTGCTTTTTACTATATTTAGGAAAGAAAATTCCATTTGCGGAGAATTTAATAATCAGGTGAGACACATCTGCGATAAAAATTGTTTTAATGTTTGGTAAAGGTAAATTTTTTTTAAGAAGGAAAACTAAACAGTTCAATCCATTAATTTTTTTGAATTAAAATGGTAAACGACATATGGTGAAGAAATTTTTTTTAAGCGTTTTAAAACTAATGACTTGAAGCAAGGGAGGTCTTGAAAATCTGTATTATTTAAAAAGTTTCAAAAGTTCCATCTCAAATCTATGCTCGCTTAAGAAATTGATTTGCTAACGTAATAAATCCACCAGAAGGCGCACACTTAGCAGTTACGAAAGAAATCGCGCGGGTTATGTCTAAATTTTTCTACTTTCTATTTCAAGTGGGGAGGGAAATTTACATAAGCTTATTATTTTTTTTAAACCTTTTATCTCGAGCACAACGGGTACAGTTCGGGTACAGCTAGCACTATATAAAATACAGGCCCGTCATTTAGGGGGGCAGGGGGGTCAATTGCTCCCCCCTAGCGTTAAGAAATCAATGTATTTACATATAAGTGGGCGTAGTTTTTAATGTTTTCCGATGAAATTGCATTGTGTTTGGACCCTTTGTCCTCCCTGGAAAAACTTGAAATGACTTCCCTGATAAAATACTGGATTACAAAAAAAAGAAGCATTGTATTTTTAGCATCACAATCAAAACATGAACAGAATTTATGTACACTGAAAAAAATGAACTGTTGTTTTTACAGTGTAATACTTGCAGCCGAGGTTCCAATTTAAAACTGTAAAATGCAAAGTAATAAATTGTAAAACGAGCAAATTTTAGTTTCTTACTGTAAAATTAGCAATTTTACAGTTTATTGCAGTAAAGTTTAGTTGTATTATACTGCAAAAACCACAGTATAATACTGAATGCAGAGGTTCCAGTTCAAAACTGTAAAATACACTGTAATAAAATAAAATTAGCAATTTTACAGTTTAGTACTGTAAAATCAGCAATTTTACAGAATATTACTGTAAAATTAGCAATTTTTTTCATTTTATTGCTATAAAATTAGTTTTCTTATACTGTAAAAACAACATTTATTTTTTTCAGTGCAAGTGTTAAGTAATTAACATTAAATTTACTGCCATTTTATTATTTTCGAGAGCAGTTCATTGGGCTAGCGCATTTCATTGTTATGCATGTTCATTAATTCCATTTACTGTGTCTCTAGGTACACTCCGTTTACCATTTTAATTCCTTAGTTTGCTTGTATGAGTTATTTTGTGTTAGCATCACGTAGATTTTCATTCAAGTTTCTTTAATAGTGACCTTTCACGCATAACTCTTATGATACTTTCTGACGCAACGTGACTAACATATTAAGTTTTGATTATACTAACTGCGATTCTCTACCACTAACAAAAGTAAATGTTAACAAACAATGTATAAATCGTCATTTTCACTGATGCGTCAATTAAAAGATCTAAACCATGCAATTAGCTTCCAATTGTTTAGCTTACAAATAATACTTATCAACTTAAAATCAGTTTAAGGGGTTTTGTTTCATGTTAAAGAAGAAATTATACGGACAAGTAAGAATAATAATGGTTTGAAGCAAAAATTGATTGTGTTGAGTAAAGCATGAAATTGAATTCCTCGTCGTTTAATCGATTGTGTTAAGGCCCTGAAGGGAGTTCTGCTTTTAGCCCAGGAGTCGAGCAATCCCGGAACCACCATCCTTTGTCTATTGAATCTGGAAAGGGAACTTGAGGAATTTGTAACCACGAGCAAATTTAACGAGTCCCAGTCACCATTAGTGAACTCGGTGGCTCTTAATTAGGTTGATATCGAACACTGGAACCCTCCGCTTACGAAACCGACGGCTTACTGATAAGGCCACCACAGCCTCCATTTTTATTTACAGTAGAGTTGCAATTATTTGACGAAATTGGGACAAGATACTATACGGATAAGCAAAAATTCGGATAATTTTATAATTAATTGTTCTATTTTCATTAATTACGCTATGTGCGTTGAAATTGGGAGAAAAAAAGTTTTCACGAAAAATAGCTTTTAATTAATTGAAGGAAAAGTCAACACCTTTTCATGCTCAGTGTACTTACATAAACAGTACGCTAGAAGTAAGTAGTATAATTGCATTATGAGACGGCAACTCATTCATCATCCCATTAGGGGGCCGCAATTTGCAAGTTTGCTTCCAGGCAGTTCGTTGGAATGACTTACACCACGCAAGTTCTAACCCCGCCATATTAAAGGTTTGCTCACTATCACCCCTACTAACACTACCCATTTTTAAATACAAATAAGCTTTTAAAGTTTTGCTTCAAGCTATGCTAGAATTACATAGACCACTTTCATTCTAATTAAAAAAAAAAAATCGTTCACTATCACATAACTGACCGCACCTATTTTTGAATGCAAATAATCTCTTGAAATTTTAGATTGTAATCTTGATTCATTTTGCAGATCATTTAAATAACCTTTATTTACATTGCAAAAAATGGGCTGTTGTTTTTACAGTATAACACTGGCAGCTGAGGTTTCAATTTAAAACTGTAAACTGCACAGTAATAAACTGTAAAACTAGTAATTTTACAATTTCTTACTGTAAAAGTAGCAATTTTACAGTTTACTGCCGTAAAATTTACCTGTATAATACTGCAAAAACAGCAGTATAATGCTGGCGGCAGAGGTTTCAGTTTAAACTGCAAAATTCACGGTAATAAACAGCACAATTAGCAATTTTACAATTTATGATTGTAAAAGTGGCAACTTTACTGTTTAGTATTGTAAAATTAGAAATTTTACTTTATTACTGTAAAATTAGCAATTTTTACAGTTTATTACTATAGAATTAACTGTATTATACTGTAAAAATAACATTCATTTTTTACAGTGTTCTTGGAACTGTGTTAGAATGACTTACACCACTCTAATTCTAACCCCGCCGTATTCAAATTTGGAAGTCTGCTCACTATCACCTATAAAATGAATTGCCATTTTTGAACGTGACTCGAAGCCTAACGATCAAAACGTTACGCAGAGTCCGATATTTTGTTTTGGAAAAATGCCAGCTTGAGTAAATCATTATCTTCAGGAGGCGATTATCTCCCCTGTTTGCATTATGAAGGTGTGTCGGAAGCTGTTCGATAAATAAGGTGGACAGGAAATGCTCTTTTTCCGTTATTCAATTTTAAGACACTTCCAAATGAATGCTAATTCCTGCACTTAATTTTGTATTCGAATCCAGATTTCATCAAAGGATGCGAGTTTGGAATTTAATTGAAAAAGGGGGTTGAAGGAAAAAATAAAATAAAAGAATACCTTAATGTTTTATTTTCTTATGAGGAAAAATGGAGAAAAGTAATATTTTTGAAGACATTTGTGGCAAGAATTGATATTTTAAAAGATTTTAGATCAGCGTTTCTCAAATTGTGGTGCGCGAAAAATAATCAATAATGGCGGACATAATAAATAAATAAATCGAAAAATGTCACAGACACGTTTTTTCCTATTTTCGAATAATAATAAAAGTAATATTTACACCGTGAAGGAGTAAAAAAGCACAGCCCATAATTGGAAATACGGCAAGCGACATTGTTTTTGTTTGTTTGTTTTAGAAGGCACTTTTCAATTTGAAATGTTGCCATTTGAAAAAAAAAATGTTCTTCGAAACAAGCACAGGGATTTCAATAAATTTTTGCTTTAAAAATGTTTGATTATGATATGAGAACGAATTAATTGTTTTTTTTTTTAAATTTTGTGTCTTTATTAATTTTTTTTAGTAAATGAAATACGACAATGTAGTAGACAAGTATGTATTAGTGAGTTTATAATTTGATTTGACGTTTAGGCGTGTTTCAATGGAATTTATCTCATTATGTGATGTGCTATAATGGTTTATTTATTTGCATGATGCAATAAAATGCATCATACAAATAAATAAACACACTAGCAATAACGAACTTCACTAAATAAAATTATTTTTACGAAGTGAAACAATTTAGCATGATGCACAACCAGGTGGTACGGGAACCAAAAAAGGTTGGGAAACGCTGTTTTAGGCAGGAATTCAAGTGAAACAGGCGATCGCAAATTGCAATCGCTACTGGAAGTCGAATTACATTAGAACGTTTCTTGACAAAAACATCATGACGTCAGCGTGACGTTTGCATACGAAAAATGAGCTAGATAAAACGTCACAGCCTACTTGGCGAATAAGAGGAGATTGCTGACTGCTTGTGAGCTCTTATTGGCTCCACCCGTAGTGACGTCAGTGCCAAGTTAAGTTGTATTCTAGCGATTAGCCTTTATAGCGATTGCAACTTATCCAAATTTGGGAATTTGCGATTGCAATGGTGGTGGAGCCAATAAGAGCTCACAAGCAGTCAGCGATCTCCTCTTATTCGCCAAGTAGGCTGTGACGTTTTATCTAACTCGTTTTTCATAGGCAAACGTCACGCAAACGTCACGCTGACGTCACGATGTTTTTGTTAAGAAACGTTCTAATGTAATTCGACTTCCAGTAGCAATTGCAATTTGCGATCGCCTGCTTCACTTGAATTCCTGCCTATAAAGCAAAAAATTCTAATCCGGTATTGCATTTCATTTTGTATTTCACTTTCCTCTAGCTGGTTTTCTGTGTGTTTTCCTTAACCTATTTCTACTTCAAGCTGTTTTTACTGAAAAATATGTAAGAAGAAAACACAAGCTCAAAGAAATAACCAAACGAAATTATTGACCGTGTTTTTGATAAATTTAAGTAACAAGTAATCAATTATTTTACTCTGGTTTTAAGGTTTTATTATTGTGTTTTTAACTATTTTTTTCTCGCTAATTTTTATGCTCTACAGTTGATAATTTAGTGATTAAAAAAGTTATGATTTTGCATAAATAACTAAATTTTTTCTGACTTTTAATTCACACTAAATATCATGCAAAAAGATAGGTAATATTTTAAAAGTTGTGTAATGTTACATGAAATTGTCTTTAAAAAAATTGTAGAAAAAGAAAAGTTATTGTAATATTAAAAACAAAACCTTCTTTTAAAGCACACAAAATGAAAATGAAAAACATATTCTAAATAATTTTGTTTTCAATATACTTGGAAAGGAAATTCGTTAGATACAAGTTAAAGAATAATCATTTATGATTTCTGTAGCTAAGTGTTTTCCAAACAAATGTAGAAACTTAAACAACAAATCTGTACCTCAGAACCAGAAGATCGTAAGTCCAAAAATGGCCCTTTTCACTTTATTAGTGAATTGTATGTAGAATCTTATTCTGCATCGACAGATGAGAACGGTACTCTACAAAACAAATTCATTTACAATTATTTAGCAGCATTAAAAGAGAGCGAATCCCATCCTTTGCATGCATCCGACAATCGTGTTTCCCTTCTCCTGAAAAGTTACAAAAATGGACTTACGTTAGTCTGGCTCCGAGGTGCAGAAATATCCAAGCTGAAGAAAATAATAATAATAATAATAAAAAAAACTATATTTTACATGCGAAAAAACAGACGATATTTCCAAAACGTGAATTTTTCCTCTCAATAATGCAGTTATTATGAATTTCCCTATAGACACCTCGTGTTGGACCACGTGATTCGCTACCTCCCAATCACAAAATGATAGATATGCAGTCGAGCTCTCAGAACAGCTAGAGAGAAAATCTGCGTAGTTCAAGAAATTGTGATCTTTATTGGTAACACTTACTTCCAGTAATTATTTACATCGTGAAAAGATTTACGTTATACTATCAAAAATTAATTCTGATTATTTAGTAACACTTCAACAAGTTGAAGAAATTCCTTACTTTTCTCTATTCCTAAAGTCTGGACTATTTATCCCTTATTATTCCGTGTATGTAACTAATTGGAATGATATCTGCCGTAGGGTTAGCATTAGGGTAGGCAATCTAAGCGGGAGGATAAATTCTGCCCACTAGACGGTTAGTTTCGAATTCTAATGAGCAAAACATATTCTATTCATAGATTGAGGATGAAGTACAAAGCCAATTATGCTTTCTACTGAAACTAATTACGTGGAAATTTAGGCACTGTATATTGTAGGATGAACTTTTGGACTGTTACGCAGCAAGTTCAAGTTTAAAATTGTACGATTTAAACATTTTAATTTGATTATTGAGTAATTGTACATTTGTGTTTGGTATCATTTTTACTAGCTATCTTGGTGAAAACAGAAAAAAAAGTCGTTTAATTTACCGTCATATTTTCTCCGTGTGCTTTATTTTTCTCTTTAAATGAAACTTTAATGTTTTTAATTGGATGATATATAATAGACTATGTAGCAAAAAATGTCCGGACACTTTAAAAAATTTAGATATAATTGAATTTGTAGAAAAATGCCAGACATATTGTCCTGTCACTTTTGTCACACAAAGGGTATGCTTGATTTTCCTCTCTCCAGTACGAATTTAATCACGCATGCAATTAAGGGACCAGGAAAAAATTGTGGAAGTAAGGATAATTTTTTTTGATCATTTTGCTTCGTAAAGAGCTAAAAATAAGCTGTAAATTTCATATAGATATGTACAATTATTCTATGAATGAAGAAAATCTCTTACATCCACAAAAGTATTTCCTTCAAAAATAACGTTTTCTTTGCAGGTTTTTGGCTCATAGCTGGCAGAAACTTCAGAAAATTCGACTGGGTACAAGAGAAATATTGTGCTGAAGCTTGAATTTAAAATATTTAAAATTTGATTGAAATTAAACATTTGAAGAAACTGAGGTTTGCTTTAGTTTTTAATTGCATCAGCGTAAGTTATCAGTTTATAACCTTAATATTTTCGAAGTCAAGTACTCGTAGCAATTTAAAACTTTTTAAATAAAAAATTAAGTTTGAAAGTATTTTGTTTCTCCTTCCCCCAGCTATCCTTATGTAGATATTATAAAATGTATCACTTTTGTATAGATATATTTTTACGAGTCTTGAGCTTCTCAGACATTTTGACATTTTTTTTAATTTTTAGCTCTGTTTTTTAATCACTTTACTCACTTTTTCATGCCAAAAAGGTTCATCGTCGGAAAAAAATGCTGGTAAATGATGTTATTTTTTGAAAGGTTGTTTTAAATTTGAGCTAAAGCACTGAACATTCTAGTTCTAATTAACAAAGAAGACCCGATTAAGTTCCATCTTAAACAGAAAATACACCCACAGTTGGTTATTATCATTAAAAAAAATGCAAGTATGTTTTTGCTACAAAATTTTTAATATATATCTCTGTTACATGCAGCCTTTTCAAAGCTGAGATTGGGCTAAACGAGTTCTTCGGAAAATTTGGATTTTTTAAATACCTGCATGACCGGGCAACTCTGGGCTTTCTCGGGGAAACATCATACTAACACATATACGCTTGATTATTTTTGTTTGATTGTTATACGTGACTCGTTGCCTACCAATGACAAAACGAATCTATCTGCAGACCAAAGACTAAGTAGAATCAACAATCAATCTTGATTGCTCTAAAGAAAGGATAGATGAATGAAAAATAAATAAATTCCGAAGACTAGGAACTTTTTCTTGGCATCTGCACTGTAAAAAATGAATGTTGTTTTTGCAGTATGATACAGCTAACTTTATGGTAATAAACTGTAAAAAATGCTAATTTTACAGTTTTAAACTGGTACCTCTGTTGCCAGTATTATACTGTTGTTTTTGCAGTATAATACATCTAAATTTTACGGAAATAAACCGTAAAATTGCTAACTTTATAGTAAAAAACTATAAATTGCTGGTTTTACAGTTCATTACTGTGCATTTTAGTTTTAAATTGGAACCTCGACTGCCAGTATTATACTGTAAAAACAACAGTTAATTCTTCTCAGTGTGAGAACTTTTTGCTTGGCATCTGTTCATTCAAAAAAAAAAAAGTGGGAGAAAAAGTAAATATCTTTGTAGATATTCCCTACATAATGAAGTAAATAATGATAATGTGCTCAAATTGAAGGATATAGCAATATGTTTTTACCGCGCAACCTTTGACCTAATTAATATGCAAATTAAAGTGCTACGATCTCCATTACGATAATGAGTTCTTCATACACATAATTCGGAATAGCACGCTGCATTTAACGCCATAAAGAAAATCTTTATTTTCATGATCACGGGGTTCAAGTAGGTGGTTCATTAAGACTACAGAATTAGTTGCTTCTACTGCGGCACGAGGTTGATAGGTTGTATAGATCGTTTATCATCAGAAGTAGAAAGTTTTACCTGTGAATAAATCTTTTTCATGCGTTTTATTTTGTTGATTTTTTATTTGAGGGTGTGAAATGTTTTGCCTGTAGGCAATTACGCAACACCGAATGAAAAAATAACAAATTCAGATGCTAAACTTTTTTTTGTAAAAGAAAATTTCTTTTGCATACGAGTCTCGTACACTAAAAAAATGAATGTTGTTTTTACAGTATAATACAGCGAGTTTTATAGTAATAAACTGTAAAAATAGCTACTTTTAAAGTAATAAACTGTAAAATTGTTAATTTAACAGTTTATTACCGTGCATTTTACAGTTTTAAACTGGAACCTCTACTGCCAGTATTATACTATTGTTTTTACTGTATACTCTAGCTAAATTTTACGGCAAATAAACTGTAAAATTGCTAACTTAACAGTAAGAAAGGGTAAGATTGCTATATTTACAGTTTATTATTGTGCATTTTACAGTTTTAAGTTGTCACCTTGGTTGCTAGTATTATACTGTAAAAACAACTTCACTTTTTGCAGGGTAGCAATTAGTTTTGTTTTACATAAAGTGCTTACCTGTGTGTTCAACGTGTTGTAATAATTAGTTATGCTTTGTTATCCTTTATAGAAACCGTTTTTGATATTTTTTTGTATTCTATACCGAATAGAAAATCACTGCTTTCATTTAATTTAAGAAAAAACAAAAGACAACCTATTTTACGTAACTCGCTTAATTAATGATATGATAACTAAAGTGATTTTTTAGCTTTTAGTTTGAAGAGGATTTTTTTATATCCTAAAAAGCAAAAGAATTTTAGGAAACTAATTAAATGAAATAACATTAAAGTTTAGATAATTACTTTTATTTTTTTAAAAAAGCTAAACAAAACCTCAAGCTGAATAAAAAGCGAGTTGAAACATTACTCTCTCATTTTATATTCATTTACATATTTTTGAGGTATTTTAATTCATTTCTTTTCTAGTTTTGTCAATTAATGTTATATTTAATTTTGAAATATACAGTATAATGAATACTTTTATATATGTTGTTTTATCAGAATTTTAATTTTAGCTACCTCATGTAAATGTGTCTTATATTAGACTGTTTTGCGGGCTAGTTGAATTGCTTTTATTGATGATTGTTGTGTTGTTTTCAACTTAAATACTTAAGATGTTATTAAATTGCCATTTTATTTTTATTTAATAAAACATAATGCTTGAAAATTGCCTGGATTTTGTTAAATAATGTCATTGAATACCTCTTAGGCGTTTGAAAACGAATTTTCAAAAATACACAATGGTTTGCCATATCTCCTTTAAATTAAACTGTTCTCAGTTGTACATTTTAAACTTTGGGGATTATTTTCAAATGGTTTGGGTTCGGTTATTCCTCAACCATACTTTGACAGTTTACCACTTCAGCTTGAAGAATTTTCCGTCGATTTCTTATCTCTTTATTTGTTTCCATTAAAGTCAAGTTTCTTAGGTTACTCCCCCCCCCCCTCAATTTCAACTTCCCATAAAGTGCCAAATGCTTCAGATGAAATGCCTATTTTCGTGGACAAAGAAGAAAAAGTTTCAGTGCGATTGAAAGTTTGACTTTTATAAGACTTGATGTTGAAAGGCTTACAGCTGCTTTTTAGTCCATTCTCCAATAAAAAAAGTAAATACAGAGAAAAACTTACATACATCTTTCTATACAATAATATTCTATATGCAACAGTATAAATGATAGAAGTCTTGTGTTTTTTTGAAGTGCAAAGAGGGAGTTTTAAGCATTTTTAAATAAATTTTTTTCTGTTCAAAATTGCGCAACTTTTATTAGAAAAAATTATTCTACATTTCATTTATGACATGGCTTTAAATTACTTTAAATAACATTATAACTTTTTACTTGGCTAGTAATTAATTTAAAGGATATCCCAATTATTATTTTGTAATTTTGATAACAATTCAGTACGTTAGGAGTTTTTCTTTTGTGTATGTGTGTGTATGAATGCAGACGTATGCTCATGTTTGTAGGCGTGTGCGTGTGCAGGCTTGTATGTGCGTAAGCGTGTTGTGTAGGCGTGTGTATGCGTGTTGGCGGGCCCGTGAATATGTAGAGCATAGACGCCACCACCAGGAGGAGCGAAGACCGATTGCCTGAGCCGGACCTTCACCAGGAACAGATGGAGGGGCAGAACTGCTCCGGGTTCAATCTGAAAAAGGAACCAACAACGGCAACCACGTTACAAAAATGAGATTTTCATAGCAATATCTCATGGCTCAAAGAAAAAAAAAACCAAAAACGTGTAATTCGTATTTGTTTTGACTCAGAACTTCCCAGAAATCTTTTTTAAGGTTGTTGATTAAGGTTAGCAAAATCGTTTTACTGTCGCATTTGATTTCCCGATTGAGAAGTAGAATTTCTTAGAACGTATTGATTTGTTTATTTCGCGTCATCATCCGCCATCCATTGATAAAATGAAGAGCCCTGTTGCGATTATGATTTTTGATTGCTAGAGGTTATCTGTAAACGATAACGTCAAACTTGGGTGCTGAATATCAGTTTAATCTGTAAATCGATACGTCTGCCAACGACTTAAACTGTTGTTGCACTAGCAAAAATAACTGCCAGTTTTGTTAAAAAGAATGCATAAAAGTAAAAAGAATATAAGCTGAATTCCCTTGTGAAGTAGAACTTCGATTTTTCGAAACTCTTTTAACTGGAACCTTGTTTAACGGACTTCGGTTTCCTTAAATTTTATTATGTGTCATTTATTTATTTTTTAGTAAATAAGCAGTATCATTCCAAGGTCAGCGAAGACAGTCATTTCTACTGCAGACAGCGAACTGCGAACCTGGTTTTCAATGTTCATTTCGTAATACTATTATTTTTGCAAAAGAAAAATCGAAAATTTCGAGTACAAAAATCATAAGACGGTATGTATGATTCCTACTCTAAAGGAAAAAATGCCAATGTTACCATACTTCACTTGTCTATTATCACTCAATCATTCTTGTGGCGAAACATCCATTTGGGCAAAATAGTGAGAACACGCTTTTGAAAAGACAATTCTATACAAAATAAATAAATCAATAATAAAACAGTTTTTTGTTCGATAGCCGAGACAATTGACTTATTGTTTTCACTGAATTTTCACTGAAGTTCAAAGAATTTCCAGATTAAGGTTTACTGAGTAATACCGATAATTTATAACTGATTTCCTTCAAACAAAGTTCATGAGAAAGATCTTTTGACTTTGTAGATACTAAGATTTTTTTTATTTTAAACACTTGAGGTCTTTAAACAGCTCAAATTATTCAATATTATAAAATTGTCAAAAATATTTGTACATTTTTTCCAATAAATAAATAAATAGCTAAGTAAATAAATACATACATAAAATTTAATAAATAAAAATAAATAAATAATTGAATAAATAAATTAATAAAGAAATAATATTGCTAGAAATGTTGCTGACTGTGACTGCTATATTTCAAAGAATAATACAATTATTTGAACAAAATATGATACAACCAAGGAATTAGATGATATTTAGTGCAGATTAGTTTTTGTACCATTTGCATCAACGAAGTACTGATTAGAACACTTTGTTGCTAAACATGGTTGCTAGTCTTCTCCCCCAATGCCGATCGATGCCCTCACCAAACTTACGAACTATTTTTATTCATTTCATAGAGTAAAATATTTCCATATTATACAAAAATTTTTGTTCTCTCATCAATTGAGATTGTTTGAAATTCAAACAAAATTTCGCTCTCGATTTTTAAAAAATAACAGAAAAAAAATTAAAATAAGAAAATACCCTGATACGCAGAAAAACTAAATTTTCAGACAGAAGCACTTGACTTGTATTTTTTTTTTAAATCAACTATGTAATCCAATATTGTGCGAACAAGTACAAAGCTGATTTCCTCCTTAAGTCAATATAAAAAAATTGTATAGAGATCCATTTGAAGGACTCTGATAATTGCCAAATCTCTTGTTTTTAACATACTTTGAATGCATTACCTTTACACTTTACCTTCATACATTTCTTTTTTTCTATCTGTGCAAATATTGTATCAAATGTTCCAAATGAAACTACACACCCCGTACCTACAACAATGCGTGGTTTATCCGGTTAGATGGGGCCCTGAAGAATGCTCTGTTCTTTTGATCCAAAACAGGAGCCGAGGAAACCATTGGCCCAGAACCCCCGTTGATTCACTTGGAAGACTTTGTGATCATCGACATTTTCAACGATACCCAGCCACCACTGGTGAAATCGGTTGGTCTTTGATCGGAAAGGATCGGACGCATGATACTCCGGTTACGAGTCGGACGCCTTACCGATCAGGCCACCACGGCTTCAAATGAAACTACAACAGAACGTCAAAAATCCAAAAAGACAGAATACGGAAGCACTTTAATAGATTTCCCTTGACGTTCAGTAACCAATGAGTTGATTTTTTTGTAAAATAGTTAATAACATAACCGTTTATAACCTTATGTTTTCTGTTTTGTGTGTTATGTACATACACATCAATTGTGTAATCACGTGATTTGACTAAAGAGCATACAATTCTCCCAACCGATATTTTCCTGGCTGTTTTCGAAAATCCGAAAAATTTTAACTAGCTATGGTATTAGCTTGTTCGGATAGCTAACAGTCAACTGACAACGATTTCATATAACTTTTTCATTACGAAATTTTAATGTTTACATTGAAGCAAATTTTAAACTAAAAGAAAACGGGAGAGGCAACAAGTTCCTTTTTACTGGCTCAACTTTTCTTCCTAAAATTCCTGGCGGGCAATACATTTTCCCTTAAAACTTCATCATTTTATAAAACTCCAGAGAAAATACTGAAAATACTAAATTATCTAGAATTTCAAAACTTTCATTACAACACGCTTAAAAGAAATCCTTGAAGTATAACGCCCTTTGAGAAACTCGAGCTGTATTTTTAGAAGCCTATAAAATGAATCACCATTAAAGTACTTTGTAGGAAAAGGATTTTGCTGTTTCTCGAAGAAGTGAGGCGAAAGTATTAAATTCTAACAAAAGAGGGGTGTCGCGTTGAACACGACAAAAGATTATATGTTGTGTAAGAATTTGCGGGTTTTGGTTAGTTGTGCTTTGTTGAGAGAACACTTTACTTTAAACATACTGATTTATGCAGTTATAAGGTGCACAACTAGATTAAGTTTGAACAGTTCTTTTCGCACCGTAGTGGTAGAAGATTAAGCTGCTATCGATAATCCAAATATTTTAAGTAGATAACAAAAGCTTTAAAATTGGTGAATGGCATTTAATATCACTTTTCTCTTCTCAACGAAAAAGACGTACAGAAAGTTAGATTTCTATATCATCACAGTGTTTGTGCAAAAGTTACTAAATACAGAATCCAGTTTTGAGACATTTCAAGTTTAAGCTTTTAAATCGATATAAAAACTAACAAATATCATTTTGCAGATCGCTAATTTCTACATTATGTTCCGATTTTCGAAGGTTAACTGTGATAAAGGTGCTTCCTTGTAAGCATGCTTTCCTTGGTTCAAGTAATCACTAAAGGGTTTTAAAAAGCTTTCTTTTATCACATATTTGTTCCATTAAAAGTTCAAAGTAATCAAAGGGTTTTTTGAATAGTAAATCCTATTCAAATCAAACTTTAAACAGTGAAAGAATTTAAAGCCAAATATTACGTGGTTATTTAAAAATGTTCTTAAAACTGACGAATTTTAGTCTTAAATCTTAGTAAATATCCGATATGACAAGCTTTTTACTGCAATTTTTTTACTGATTCTTCTAAGTTGAAAACGCTTTATTAACTCCAGTTCCTAATCATAGAGCCGTATAACCTTTTCGGCGAGTTTGAAGAAGGGGAGAAAGGAGTTTCAATTTAGAAATCAGAACCTTTTTTCCTCGAGAACAGGAAGAACTAAGAACCGGTGCTATCGAATATCTTACACAAAAGACAGTTTTCTGAACTTTCGCAATCCATTGTTCTCTGGAGAAGTCCACTTTGGGATTCGTTTTCGCAGACGTCTTTTTGTTCTCCGACCTTATTATATTTCTTTGTATCTGCTTGATTTTAGAATCCGTCTTCCGTACTCTATCATGAGAATTAAAGCGAAGTTTAAAGAAATATCGATCATTATGAATTGGAACGTTTTATCTTCTCGCTGTTTACAAAGATTTTGGAACTTTACGGGAGTTAAGATTTTACAATGTACTTTTTAATGTTTGAATTACTCATATTTTGGGGACTTTGTTTCCCTAATTCTCTAAATTTTTTGTCATTAAACTCGAGAATAACTGCACTGCAAATCTCCAAACACTTTTTGAGCACGTTTTGTACACATTTTAAGTACGGAATTTTGTTCCTTTTTTAGAACACTCTTTTTAAAGTTTTCAAAAAAACTTTTAAAATACTTTTAAGTACACTAATTTTTCAAACTGTTCCGATTTTATACTAGTTAAGGATTCCGGGCTGTTGTGCCGTGGTCTAAATGGCTTTAATCCATACGTTTCGATCGCAACTGCGGCGGTCATCTTCAGTGGGTGTCGTTGATTAATTTGGCGACTGATGCGAAATTTCGAACTGCTGCAAGATTTTAAATTGAAAACGCAGCGCCTTCTACCTTCCGGCTCGAGATTGACAGATGACTGGATGCCAAAGCTTGTTAACTTTTACTTCTTCCTCCTTCTTGTTAAAATTATTTGGGTGTTTGAAAATTTCAATGGCCTCTCTATTCAATCTGGGGAAGTAATTTGAAGTCCGTGAAATTATTTTGGCCTCTTTGAATTTTATATCATGTATTCCATTACCGCCGCAGTTGCGATCGAAACGTATGGATTAAAGCCATTTAGACCACGGCACAACAGCCCGGAATCCTTAACTAGTATTTACTCCGGCCGTGAAAGCCTTCATTCTTACATTGTTCCGATTTTGTTTGAAAATAACAAGAAAATGCTGTTTAAGAAAATAGTATGTCATTGAACCCTTTGCACTCGGCGCCGCTTCCGTGCAGACTAACCAGCAACACGAAGCATTTTGTCGTCTTTTGGCAAATTTTGTATTTCTAGCTAAAAAATATTACACATAAAAAGTGAAGAATAAAATTTTTATATTTCAATATTCAAATCGCATGTGGTGATCGATACTTACATCTCGAGTTGGGGCATTAAATCATGTGGTGATCACGACTCACCTTTCGAGTTGCGGCATTAAATCATGCGGTGAGCAAAATTCACATCTTGAATGTAGAGGGTTAATAAAAAAAAACTAGCTATACAATACAGTAGGGGAATGTTAGGCAAAGTGAAATAGTAAAATATTTTCAGTTAACAGCGACACCTATCGATCATAATTTTAACTATGTTTCTAGACCTACAGTCGATTCCTATCAAAAAATAAATAGTACCAAAGATCAACGAAGAAAATTAAGCAAGTCATTTTCAAATTTGATGCCTTTATTGTAATATTTCGTGGTTATAAAAATATATTTCTTGTTATTATAAAATGACAAACATTTTGCAATTATCGTTTTAACTATTAATTGAGATCTACTGATGTTTATTGCAGCCTTTTTTGTAGTTAAATGAGGTATGTTTTGATTTTAAATGTTCAATGCAATTTGTCAAATGCACGCATGGCAAAGTGAAATAGTTCATTTCGTTTGCTTATGCATTTATTTATTAATTCGCGTACGGATTTCTACATTTATTAATTTATCCAAAATATTTTACTTATTAGTTTACTTATTTATTCATTCATTCAGTTATTTTGTTATTCATTCTGTATTTCATTGACTCATTTTTTTCTCATACATTAATACATTCATTCATACATTTGTTTGTTTATTTATTCGTTTATTTATGCATTCATGTGATCAAAATAACTAACTCATCAAGTAGAAAATGTTTCATTTCAAAAATATTGACTTTTTCACTTTGCCTCATGGTTTTTTGAGGCTACAAATATCCACCTTTTTTTTGAAGGTGAAAAATAACTGCCAAAATGAAAAATAAATTTTCAATGATAGTTGTATTGTCAAAGACATTTTTCCTTTTTTATACAAACAGAGTTTCAGAGCAATTTTCCGATTTGTTTATTTTAAAACACGTATATTTTCTTAACTATTTCACTTTGTCCCACATTTCCCTACATAGCGCTACAGTTCAAAGTTACATTTTTTAACAAAATTTAACAAAAATTAACTCTCGTTGTTTACTGAACACAGAGGAAAAATGAAAAACTCTTTGCAATACTGCATGCGTTCTAGAAGGAGCTATTATCATAACATAATACACTGTAGGGTCATTCCATAGAGACTAACGTAACATTCGGAGCTGATTTTGTAACTGTTTTTACTTGTAATTTAAAGGATAAAAAATATTTTTTAGTTATGCGTTGGATTTACACTGTACATGGTATCTATGTATCGTTTCTGCTAAGAATTTGAAACAAAATTACCGAGGATAGATATTTTTTCAACCAAAATAGCAGCGTGACTAACGTAACATTTTTGCAACCCCCTCATGTTGTGAGGCAAAAATTTCTCAAAGTTAAGCAAGTGTTAAAAATTGAATGGTATATTTGAAAAATGTGTAAAGTTGGCTTTTAAAAACATAAAACACATTTATTAAATCTTAATTTTTTTAGTCTTAAGTGTCACTTTTACCCAAGATGGAGTGTGACTAACGTAACGTGACTAACGTAACCATCAAATAACAAGCAGTAAACACACCACAAACTATTTATTATGGCTAATCTCAGTGATAATTACAACACTTCTTTTTTTAAACTTCCTATGTTGTATGATTTTTATTTACTTATTTATTTATTGATTTTTTGATACTTTTTTCACTTCGGTATTTTTTTTCTTCGGCAGAGGTTGATATTTCTATGGAATGACCCTATATCATTCTAAGTGTTGTCACTTTCAAAAGCTTGCATTTTAAGCATTTCTCTAGGAGTAAGGGACCAATTGCCTGTATAACATTTCCTTCATAAAATATAGGCTTCAGCTGACATTTCCTAACAAAAGTTAAATCCCTCATGCATTTAGGGGACAAAAGACAAGTGAGGGGGAAGGAGATCAAAAGAGAAACGCTTTTTGACCACAATTAATTGTAAATAGCTGGGAATAAGCTGTAAATTGATTGAATGTAAAAATACATTCTATAATTACTTTACATATTTTGTGATCATTGACTAATAATCCCGACCAATGTTTCTTTGAGGCATCTCTCCGGAGGAGGGGGGCACTGCCCACCCGAAGAAAGTCAACTCCCCCCCCCCCCCGAGGAAAACTCAGTTCGCACTAACATACAAAAAAAATAATTACAGTAAAAAAAAATAGGCAAGTAAATATTTAACAAATAAATATAAAAGTATTAACAAAATTTTTTAAACATTCATCATAGGGAAGGGGGGGGGGCGGCATCAAAGGTGGCCTTCAATTGCATTCTAGAATATCAATTTTGGAAAATTGCCCGGGGGTGGTTAACCCGCCCCCCGGCAGATTAAAACTCGCCTACAGTTTTTTTTCTTTTTTTTTTTCCGGGGGGGGGGGTGACTTCCAAGAAGAGTGCTGAGCTGCATCAATTTTCATAATGTTATAAAAGATAGTCTACAAATACGTTTTTAGGATATTAATTTTTAAATTTTCTGAGAAATTATTCATAAACTCATCCGTTTACACAACGTCGTCCAAGATATGGCATGAAATTGCCTAATCATGACTTCAATTTCGAACGTGTTTTAGAAGAGAATATCAAATCGCATTCCTTTTCCTCTACTATTACCAAAGGTTGTATATAATTGCATTTTTGTAACTAAAATTTCAAAGCTTTCTCGGGGTGGGGGGGGGGGGGGGTGGGGTGGCATCCGAACATCTTGTCTAATTTTAATCAAACATGGCTTATAATTGCATTTTCTGGTATTTCAATTTTGGATAATACTGGGAGGAGAGTCTGCGGACCTTTTCCCTTCCCGTAACGTCCAAAGTTGGTTTACTATTGGGCTTTCAGGACTTAAATTTCGAACATTTTAAGAGGGAGAATCCTAAACCCATCCTTTTCTCTAATGACATCAAAAGGATGCCATTAGAGAAAAGGCAACGTCATTGCTATTTGTTGCTCCTTCGAGGAAAGTACACAGATGATGATTGATTGTCGTCCCGATTTTAAAAGCGAGACGGATGCCATCCGACACGAATGGGACGGCAAACGACATCGTTCGGTCGGAGACGGCACAATCGTCTTTGAATTGGGAGATGGAAGAGCGCAAAGCATATTTTAATGCATTTTGCGTGTGCCAATGTCGGAGGACGACAATCGTGTACGACTTATCGCTGTCGTGTAGGTAAGTGGAAAAGCGCCCTCAAGTCTATTTGACCTCACGATAGACGACAGCCTTGTTTCATTGGGAATTATATCATAGTGGACTCGGTTTTTCTATTTATTGCCCTTTAAGGGGAACGGAATAAGGAAATTATTATCAGAAACAGTGGAAAACAAATAAGTTTTTAAAACATACATCGCCCCTCCTCATAGAGTACATGGTGATTTTTTTAGGGATGCGTCAAGCCAATTATTAAGGCAAATTTACAAATTGATATTGCAAAGTTTAAAGTTTTTATTGAGAGAATGTAGTTTTGAATTTATTTTGGAGGGAAGACAGGTGGTCCACGTCCACTCCGTTGGCAATTGCAGCTATCTAGCTTATGGTTTTATGGGAGGTCATTTTCGAAAATTTGGGGGATGCAATTTTAGGGCTCAAATGGGGAGTGGACAAATTTATAGAAAAAAGGTCTCCGAAATGCAATTTTAAGCCACCCCAATGATCCCCCCCTCCGGATTCTCCAAGTGCCCCCACGGAGCAAAATATCTGAAAGAAACACTGATCCCGACGATATAAACATTTCTTGCAAAACTGCCAATTTCATTTTTCGTTTGTTGGCTCATATTACACAGAATTTTATCTCAAATTTTACCAAACCTTCAGAAAAGATAACAGCAAGCAAGAGACATTTCATACCAAAATTTCAAACAAATATATTAAATTCATGGAAATTTTAACTTTTAAAACAATTAATTTCTCTCAGACTTGCTAGAAACGTCAGCAATTTATAACTATTTCTTTTTTAACCATATAGATGCTTCAACTCATAAAGAATTCAAGTTACAAAGTTAGTTACAAAGTAGAAAGATATCAGCGATCTAATGAACCGGTTTTCAATTATTCTTAGATAGGCAACCGAAGGAAACTCTCGCAAATAACCAGTTTTTATTATCAATCATCCCTTAGCAACACTTGAAGATTGAAAACAAGTTTTTTCAATTTACGAAAAAATATGAAATAGTATTTCATTTATATATTGGATGATTTTAGCTAAATTAATTAGTAATCCTAAAAATCGAACATGTTTTCCTGTAAATATCATAATTACCATTTTGTGTTTTGTATCGTTTTTAACTGTAATGAAATACTTCATTTTCCTAGTTCTTCATATCAGAAAATCCTACTGGTTCTCATTAACGATTCGTAAAAATCTCATTCAATGTAGAGTTAAAAAAAAAATGATTGCCTTTTTGTGCATTTGTCATGCAGTATATTTAATTAAAATTTCATAAAAAATCATTCATTAATTTTAATGAGAAATACTTTGAATGAAAATTCTTTAATTTTAATTAATAGAATGAAACTCTGTAACGCATGTTTGCAAAATCCAAATTAAAGGCCTTAAAGGTTTTGTTGTTATTGAAATAACTTTGGTTAAGTTTTATAGTGAAATATTTGGTATGTAAACTATTAAAAGACATTTTTAGCTTTTAAATAATTATTTGGATGCACCATTAATAAAAAGACGACAGATATGTTATTGATAACATATTATTTTGATACATATTGATGATTAGGATCTTTTTAAATTAATTTGTTTTTCTGCTTAACCTTAATAAATGTTAAAGCTTTCCATATTGCTTAAGCATAAAGCCGAAACTTTTCTCATAGAACGAATACCGCTTTTAGCTTTCTATAACCTTTATTTAATTACTAGCTCTATGCTTTTATTCCCTTTATTTAAACTGAAAGTTCAACTTAATTAAATTTCTCTTCTAGCCAACCTCTTTATACGTTAATTATAATTTTTTTGAACAATAGGATTTATAAAATGTGTTCCAAGAGTTATTGGTGAATTTGAAAATTCGAGTCTATAACTCAAAGGAATATACAAAATTCATTAAAAAATATTACCGCAGATTAATATTTTGATACGTTGTTTGCTTTTCCTTTAAATGCTAATGCTAAAATGCTATGATGAAGTTACAATTTTATTTTTTATTCGCGAATTACTTGTGAAAGGGCTATTTAGTTTTTCGAAAACATTTAACTGAAGATGTGCCATTATTTTTTGACAACTCCGCTGATGTAATGAATTCAAAATACTGAGTAATTTACAATCTACCTATGCTCAAATGTAATTTTCTCTTTTCCCCTCACACCCTATTTTAAGCTCAGCATAGGGATTATCTGACGTTGTCGTATAGCACAGATACAGAGGCGGTGATAATCTCTTGCTGATTATTAAAATTTGTATTCGGAAAGATTAAAGCAAAGGAAGTCACAAAGTGACAAAATATTGATAAATGGGGAGGAAGGGGGAGGGGTGTACTCGATGACAAAGTGCTTATGTTGGTAGTATATCTGCACTAATAAAAACTAAAATGACAATGTTAATACTAAGGCATACCTTTAAACACATAATGCATTTGTTGTTATGAAATTTTCATTCAATTGCAATTATTGAATGCCCAATAATATTCCTTAAACTGTCGCAAACATTTCTTATTATGAAAGTTTTTGTTACGTCTATATTTCTCAACAAGCCATCTTCTGACTATTTTGAATTTCTTCCGGAGTAACGGCTGGATATAACTAGTTGCACTGATGTAATAGTCGCCTGAACAACAAAAACACTAACTGAAGTATGAATAATTTAACTGAATACGAGGATATTCAGTTTTGTAGAAAATAATACGCAGATAAGCAAATTTAAAAATAAATAAAATTTCCTTTGATACATGAATTGTTTTCTTTTCTTTTTGTTTGTTTTAGTATGCCTGATCGAAATAGACTATCACCAAATTGGAGAACAGGGCCAGGAATGTATTGCGTTATGTTTTGCGGGGCTCAATTAAATGATCCAAAGAATAAAACCCTAAAGCCTATTACAATCCACACAAGAAATTTTTAGGTACTAACACGAACACAAACTAGTCTAAAAAATTTAAATATGAAACAAAAGAAGCAAAAAAAGTTTCAAAATATTCGACCAGAATTAAAAAAAAAAGAAAAAAATGTATTGCACTTCAAGTACTAGTGCTATATTTCAAGCACTAGGGTTTAACTGCAAGGAATTTTGCATTAGCTCAAATTCTGCAGTTATTTTCAATTTTATGTGAGTTTATACAAATTATACAAATCTGAAACTGTACGTATAAAAATTACTTTAAAACACTCTGGGGATACCACTTGTTTTTTAATAACTAAGCTCTGCGTAAAACTAGATAACGTCTGTATCATTAAAATGTGAATTAATTTTCTAAATGCATCACATAACTCATCAACTTTTATAGAAAAAGAAACTTTTCTTACAGATTATGTTACATTTTTCTTTGGATTGATACAGAATCAGCACTGTAAACAAATAGCGCAATCCCTAAGAGATATAAATATCTTCATAAAAGAAATTCGCGTGGGATTTGTAAAATTGTTGGAGAGTTTTAACTTTTCTACCGATAGTTTATTTAGTAGGGTATTTTATTTGCAATATGAAAATAGCTGAATTCTTTTAAAATTTTCATTAAGACCCTTCGTTGGAGCACTTCCTTTTACTAGTGTGCTTCATTTAAACAGACTATAAATCTTACTAAAAATAGCAAGTAAGGTTTCAATACTGCCGTCTAATTTAAAAGCCCTTAAACTCGAACTTTGCTGCAATTCATTTTTACAGATTTTTTTGTTCAAAGCCATAGTTATCGAATAAATTTTAAATTTCGTTCCTGCTGGGTTCTACTTATGAGCTAAATATATATAATAACGCTTATTAAGGTCAGAAAATTATGTCTTCTAATTTTCCGACATTCCCTCCCCCCTTTGGAGATAGGGCTTTATTTCTTCTGACAGCAGAATAGGACTGCAGTAAATTTGGATTGTGCTATATGGCATGATCGATAAAGCATTGAACACGTAACTGGAAAGTCGAGGGCGCTATGACTGCTGGTCAAAGATCCATCTTATATGCTGACGGAGTCTGGTGCATTAAAGTTTATCACAGTCAAAGTCCTCCAAATTTCCATTGCAAATAAATGCATCTTTTTTTTTCCTTAAATCAGGGGTTCTGCTTAGATACAAAACAAAGATGGCTTCGTGTCCTTGTCTACCACGTATTAGGTACGGGGGAGTCCTGGGGAGCAACGTAGCAATTTGAGCAGCTTTTGAAATACTTTTT
>JAXGGA010018135.1:0-22769 GCA_038373865.1 Uloborus plumipes
ATGGGGAGAATAAGAACTGATAGTTACTGTCAAATAAAAGTTTATTTTCTATACCAGTAAAGGTTTAAAATTTGTCAGAATTAAAAATAATTTTGAACTTATGAAAAATTAAAATTAATTTTAAGAAATGCTTTTGAATTAAAATACAAAGCTTTAACATAAATTGAAGTCACTCATATCGTCCACAAATATGTACTTGGTCTTAAAACTAGCAGTTGTGGCTTGACTTAAGCTTTTTCATAACATCTTCTGGCATGAACGCTGCCTTTTCTTTAGTTTCTTGAAATCTCTGGGTTTTGGGAATTGTCCTGTAACATTTTCCTTCTGATTCATCACTGTCTGAGTGCTGGACTTTTGCTACATAACTTCTGTATGACTTTTTTAGGTAAAAAGAAGTCTTCTGAAGCAAAAATCTTTTTAAATCTGCAACTTTCCGTCATTCTAAAATCTAGTTGCTCACGAGAAGAGATAAACAGTAATAAATCCTTGTTCTTGTCTTGACTAGAGAAATTGGGTTAGAATCTTGATTTTTCAAACAGTTTCCTTTAAATAAGTTTGAACTGGAACAACAGAACCAAGTGTTCCGATACACCCCGCAAATTTTTTTCCTATGTCATTTTTCAGTATTCTTCATTTTTATGACACAATTTTTAAAAAATGTAAATTCTAATGTGGTATTCAGTTGTTCAGATACATGCATAATTGAAACATACCACTCTTAGGTTTAAATTATAAGAAGGTTTGTACTTACATATGAAGTTTTGCAGTCTATGAAAATGTGATGTTTTCTAGCATTCCACGTGCAGCCCTCCTTATAAGCCAGTAACGTTGCCAGATTGACAAAAGTAATTTTTTCCTACTTCCTATGATCTTACCTTTCTAAAAAAAATTCAATGACGAAAAATACCCAATAGTATTTTTTTGAAGAATTTCTTTGTACGTTCGGGAAGTTTTGTTCCGATTGACCCCGCTGTTCCTATACACCCCATTTTACGGTACCTCAGAACCAGAACGACGTAAGTCCAAAAATGGCGATTTTCACTTTATTGCTTCATTGTACGTAGAATCTTATTTCGCATCCACCCATGAGAACGCTATTATATAAAACAAATTCCCCCTTAATTATTTAGCAGCATTTAAAGAGCACAAGTCTATCTTTTGCATGTATTCGTCAGTCATTTTTGCCCTCTGCTGAAAAGTTACGAAAATGGACTTACGTTAGTCTGTGTCTGAGGTACAGATTTATCACTATGATTCATAGCAATAATGTCTAAGTCAAATATCGAAAAGTAGGCAAGTGACGCAGAACGACAGGTCTAGCCAAACAAGAAAAATTGTTTCTTTCAAACATTAACCCTTCATTTAAATCTTTCAATTATATTAATTCCTTCAAATACACTAACTCCTTCAAATCACTAAGAATTAAGTTCCAAACTATGGTTCATCTTAGAAAAGAATAACTGATTTTTGAATACTTTAGAGTAAAATCTACGATTGAAGTTTTTAAAATTTTTTCTAAATATAAATACATAAATGAATTTAAAAAAAAAAATACAGTTCTGCCACACCAATAATAAAACAAAGAGAAAAGAGATACATTCGTTCCCCTACAAACTCTTTTGGCGGAATAAAGATCAATACTTAATGAGTATGAAGATATACAGAATCAAAACAAGAGTTCTGGAAGCAGAAAAATATATGTACTCATATTACATTACACACTCCACAGAGATTGGGTCCGAAGGCATTAGTCTCATTAACCTTATTGTTGATCCAACAATGGCAAATAACCGAGTTTCATTCTGCATCGGAGCGACTTAAAAAGATGCAGAGAAACGGGACTCTAATCCCTTCACAATATGATGTAATTGGAATAGAGTTGTTCGAGTTATCGATTTGTGGAAACCTAACATCTTTTTCGTCTTTCTGTCATTGAGAGTAACTTCGATTCGCCGATAATTTGTTTTTAACCACTCATATTTTGAGAGTTATTGCATGTTTTAGAGTGTAACTAAAACCTCCTGAAGGAGTTTTATCCATATTTAAGAAATAATAATTATTCAAACCATTTTATAAAGTGAATAATGTCCCTCGTTTAAAGTTATCCTACAACTGGTGGTAACTTACCGATAAGCAACTTGGCCGACTACTGATTACTCGGCAGAAGATAATCGGTCGATGCCAATTAATTATAATGTTAATGATTTTTAATACTCATTTTTCTGTCAACTTTTTTTTCAGCGAAAATATTTTCTTTCTAATTAGTTAATAGTTTGTTTCTTTGACCAATGATTCATATTACTCGTGTTTCTGTCTTTGGGAGCAGCTTTGATTTGCCGGTTCTTTACTTTAAACCACACATATTTTAAGAGTTGTTGCATGTATTAACATCTAGCTGAGCTGAGTAAAACCTCCCGAAAGAGTTTTATCCAAATTTTAGAAATAGTAATTAGTAAAACCATATTTTAAAGTGATTTTTTCCCTCGTTCAACGTTTTCTAACTACTGAGGGTAACTTTGAACTAGGGATGCATCGATAAGTGAATAGGCAGATTACCGATTAATCTGCAGAAGATAATCTGCCTATGCAAATTACCGATTGATCGAGAGAAGTTCATCTGCCGATGCCGATTAATTATAATGTAAATGTTTTTTTAATACGGGGCATTCCATGGTATTTGTGACACAGGGGTACGTAACAAAACTTTTTAAAAGTTTAAAATTTTTATATATACTGAAAAAGTACATTCTAAAATATATGAATATCATATTGTTTTCATAGTTCACTTTATATTATGTTTGTAATTGCACTCAGAACATTGAAAATGCAATTTTCACTGTTACGTACTCTACATTGAATTTTTCTTGAAATCTGGCTTAAACCGATTTTTAAGCCAAAACTGGTACTTGAGACAGATAAAGTAAAGGCTCACCTCTAAACAATTTTAATCAAAAAGGGCGTTCTATAAAAAATTATGGATTGTGAAAATGATGACTGTAGAGTCCGTAACAATAATTGGAATAAAAGTTTAGTTTTTAAAATTTTTTCAATGTAGAGGCCGTAACAGTGAAACTTGCATTTTCAATGTTCTGAGTACAATTACAAACATAATATAAAGTGAACTATGAAAACAATATGATAGGGGAAAGTTGCCCAAAACGGGATAGGCGGGCAAAACGGGATAGTGGGCGTTGGAGCTTGACTGGTGGTACTATCTCGCAGGAGACAGGCTAAACTGGTTCCCGACCGCCATGACAGCATACTCAGTTAATATCTCAACTCTAGCCACGTATTTCGCAAAGAAATATTTTTTCAAAGTTTTCAATTGAGATTTTTACTTACTTTTTACTTTTTTCGACTGTAGAACAACTAGAATTGTGGTTCTCCGTAATTCGGAACAATTCCGGTTAGAACTGTATTTTGTTCATAGTTCTTTTAGCAACAATTTCATGTACTTAAATATTGCTAGTGAGTGGGGTGAGTGGGGGTTCCGGGGTCAGCCCTTTATGTTGTCGAAAGCATCATGGTCGGGCAAAACTTTTAGGGTGCCCAAAACGGGATACCATTTTGATGTGTCCCGTTTTACCCGACCATTTCCATTAATGTTTTTTCAATGTGTTTAAGCAGCACGAAGCGAGCTAGCGGTTCGCAAGTGGATGTTCAACTATCATGACAAAGGGACTCTATCTACGAAGTAGGAAATATGTTCAATACAGCATTTTAACCCCTTCAGACCTGGTGTCCGGTATACCGGACATCAACTTTGAACAGCTGCTAATCATTTAATAATTGACTTAATTACTTGATTCTTTTTGTAGTTGACAATTTGCAATCTGCTTGTTATTATCTGAACAAAAATTTCTGCTTTTGGGATTGGCAACATTCCCAAAAATGGATTGAGAAACTGGGATTGGGTTGTTTTTCCAACCATGCACTCTCGCCGAAAAAAGTTGCTTTTTTTCTGAATTTTCTAAAATCGTATGATCTTTTATTTATCATTTCAAATGCTTATATTATGTTTTGTTATTGTTTGGAGAATATTTTACGACAAAGTTTGAGTGATGTTTTATATATTTTTTTGCTGAAATATTAATTTCAAAATATGTATCTGGAAAATTGGACACGTCATAACTCTTTTAATTTTTTACTCACAAGTTTGAAATTTTGTTTGTGAGATGCTCTTAGCCATAGTATTTTGTGTACCAAATAAAAACATTTTTGGTTAACTATTTCATAATCCGGACTGAAGGGTTCAACGAGCAGTCTTCTCGAAACTGCCTGTGAGTGGGTTCAGAAAATAGGCATTTTCCCTCATATAAGCCAGATAGTCTTCACCAAAATCTCTTTGCTTTCTATCTTCCAACTAGATCACCATTGCTGGAATCGCTAGAACATGAACGTCCTTACACCCATTCAGATCTGCAACAAAATGAGATGAGTCAGATCCGTAGATCTTCAAGGATCAGTCATACATCTAAGAAGTTTGCTCTCATCACTAACCACTAGAGACAGTATTGAAAGAATCACTTAGATGCAACGATAACACTAGCACAAATGCAGGGCTTATCCAACCGTTCACTTCAACAGGAGTCAAAGGACTTGGACTATACTGTCGCCCTTCACTGCCATTTTCCATATCACCCGAAGAAATTCTACCTCCACCACGAGAGATTGCACCAAGACCTCAAACATAAACACGATAATAGAAGAGGGAAAACAGCATTTATAACAAGAAGCCCTTATAAACTTGAGTTGGAAGAAGAACGAGAAAAAAAGAACGAAAAAGAATTTAAAAGCTGAAAAAAAAAAAAAAAAGGGGGCTGCCCAAACAAGTCTCTTGAATGTTCCGAAAACAAACCAAATGAGGCGTAAAAGAAAACCAGGTGGAGATGCAAAACAGGCATATAAATTTAAAAAATGTTGCTCTGAACCTGAAAAAAACCCCCACAAAAATCATTTGCAAAAATGGAAGAAAATGGACGTAACATGAAAAAAAAGCGAAGCAACAACGAAAAAAAAAAAAAAAAAAAACATCAGTTAACTAAGGTTGGACGTCGTCGTCTTCAGAAGATGAAACTGAAAAAGATGATGCATGTATTTTCTGCAACTCTCTGTATCGTGAATCGAAAGCTGGAGAAGGAAGCTGGATACAATGCTCGAGCTGCCGGGGATGGGTCCACGAAGCTTATTCCAAAGCAGACAAAGAAGGCGATACATTTTTATGTGATTTCTGTGTTATGTAATTTTCCAACTTTACAATTACGTAGCCTATTTTTGGTCTAAAAACTAAATCAAAAGTAAAATCAGTACAAAATAATAAGATACAATTCCCTATCCCGTTTTACCCACCCTTGGTCGGGTAAAACGGGATCATATAAGACTTTTTGAAACCAGTATTTTTCACATAAATAATACCGAACAAATATGACAAAGGTATGTTTAGTAATGCAAAAGGTGTATACTTTTAAATGGCCTCTAACTTTGAAATGTACCTTGTATACAAAAAGAAATAAAGTGAAGAATAGGTTAGCTATCCCGTTTTGGGGTACTTTCCCCTATTCATATACTTTAAGGCCATATCACACGATAGAAATTACAGGCGAGCGTAACCGCAAAAGCAATCGTCAACTCTATCTGGAACCTGTTTTTCCACCTGTTTCCACCAACAATTGCTCTAAAACCCTCGTGTGAAAAGGAAATGGCAGTTGTTCCTAATAGAGGCAATTTTTTCTCTGCCCAGGGAAAAAATTGCTTCTAATTTTAGGCAACTTACGGAAGAACCAATCAGGGAGCTGGAATTTTGTGACGTCAGCAACCCCTTCGCTACGAAGTGGCGTGAAACATTCGTGAAGATGGCGACCACATGGCGGTGAATGTTGATGTAGAGTGGAGCTCTGAAATTACAGAATTTTTAATCAACGAAGCGCGAATGAAAGATCATTTATGGAACCTGCACTCGCCTGCGTACAAGTTGCGAACGTTAAAAAGATTTTCGTATGAGGAAATAGCTAGAAAAATGACCAGTGTTTCTTTCAGACGTTTTGCTCCGGAAGGGGGGGGGGCACTTGGAGAATCCGGAGGGGAGGGATCATGGGGGTGGCTTAAAATTGCATTTCGGGGACTTTTTTTCGATAAATTTGCCCACTCCCCATTTGAGCCATAAAATTGCATCCCCCCCCCCCCAACTTTTCAAAAATGACCTCCCACAAAACCAGAAGCTAGATCCGCAGTTGCCAAGGGAGAGTGGTGCGGACCACCTCTCTTCCCTCTGAAATAAATTGAAAACTACATTCTCTCAATATAAACTTTAACATTTTGAAATATCAATTTGTAAATTTGCCTTAATAATTGACTTCACACCAGGGATGAAACTAGGACTTGAAATCAACTTTGGATGTTAGGGGAAGGGAAAGGATCCACAGACCGCCCCCCCCCCCCCCCCAGAATTTTCCAAAATTGAAATACCAGAAAATGCAATTATAAGCCATGTTTGAGAAAAAATAGACAAGAATTGGGGTCGGATGCCCCCCCCCCCCCGCCACGAGAAAGCTTTGAAAGTTTAGGTACAAAAATGCAATTATCGACAACTTTTGGTAATAGTAGAGGAAAAAGAATGCGATTTGATATTCTCTTCTAAAACACGTTCGAAAATGAAGTCATGATTAGGCAATTTCAAGCCATATCTTTGACGACATTGTGTAAACGGATGGAGTTTACAAATAATTTACAAATTGATATTCTAAAAACGTATTTGTAGACTATATTTCATAACATTATAAAAAATGATGCAGCTCAGCACTTTTCTTGGAAGTCACCCCCCCCCCCCCCAACCGAAAAAAAAAGAAAAAGAAAACTAGGCGATTTTTAATGACTTCAAGGGGAAAAAGAAGGGGGTTCAAATACAACCCCTCCCCGGCAGTTTTCCAAAATTGATATTCTAGAAGGCAATTGAAGGCCACCTTTGATGCCCCCTCCCTCCCTTCCCCATGATGAATGTTTTAAAATTTTCGTTAATACTTTTATATTTATTAGTTAAATATTTACTTGCCTATTTTTTTATTTTTTTTTACTCTAATTAATTTATTTTTGTATGTTAGGGCAAACTGAATTTTCCTCCGGGGGGGGGGAGTGCCCCCCCGAAGAGATGCCTGAAATAAACACTGAAAATGACAATCATATTTATCGAAGCATCCAAGTTGAATTCTTCTGAGTAGCCATGACCTTGACCATTGTTTCTTCCTCTTCCTCCGTTTCATAATGGCACCAACAATTAAAGCTGCAATAGCTGGATTGTGTTTTTTTTTTTTTTTAATTCATCTATAAATGCCGAAAACGAGCTTCGATCACGCGGTGCAAATATCTGGCTATCTCGTAGAAAAACGATGAACGTTCTGACGCACGCAGAAGGATAAAGATCAGAAAATAGAGCCCTCTCCCAAGAGAAACGCGAGCAACCGTATGAGCAACCGTTAGCAACCCTATAGGCAATCTCCTGCCGGAGAATTTCCGCTTACGGTTGCCGCTACAGATACGATTGCTTTTAATTTTCTCTCGTGTGATATGGCCTTTAGAATGTACTTTTTCAATACATATAAAAATTTTAAACTTTTAAAAAGTTTTGTTACGGACACCCCATGTCACAAATACCGTGAAATGCCCCATACTTATTTTTCCATCCTTTTTTTTTCAATTTTATCTCTTCACAATTAGTTAATAGTTTGTTTCTTTGAACAATGCTTCATTTTTCTCGATTTTCATATTTTTCTTTAAAATGTTTCAAAACTTTATTCAGTCTCCGTAAGTCAATTGTTTTGTTCATATTCTTTAGAATGTACTTTTTCAATATATATAAAAATTTTAAACTTTCTAAAAGTTTTGTTACGGACACCCCTATGTCACAAATACCGTGAAATGCCCCATACTTATTTTTTCATCCTTTTTTTTTTCAATTTTATCTCTTCACAATTAGTTAATAGTTTGTTTCTTTGAACAATGCTTCATTTTTCTCGATTTTCATATTTTTCTTTAAAATGTTTCAAAACTTTATTCAGTCTCCGTAAGTCAATTGTTTTATAATTGTTAAGATTATATTCTGTTGGTAACTAGACAGAAAGATTCAAAATTTTAGTTAGTAGACTGTCTCTAGACGTTTTTAGTTCAGCATCGATGTTTTTAACTATTAGTTGCCATTGAATGCAGTCCTTAATATAAATTAAAAAGAGATCTTTAAGCACGATGCTAAATATAGTGTGTGGAGCAAACTGTTGACACATGACATGTCTAAAACATTGAATAGATGACGCATACGTAAATCAATGAAAAATATAATAAACTAGGTGACCCGTGCGGAATTCCGCAAAAAAAAAAAAAAAAAAAAAAAACTCTAAACTTCAAATTTAATACGACAATTTTTATTGGCTTCATTTGCACAACATCGCCATCTACTGCCGTCGTTCTGACAACTTTTCAAAGAGATCAAAGACACGTTCACTTTTACAACTACTACAAAAGTGATACCCTATATTAAAATCAAATACCCAAGGCTACTACTAAACTAAATACTAACGTTATCGCAAAACTACCATAGTATTTTGAAACAATAAAAGTTACAATTAAGGTTTACCGAGCTAAGCCTTGGCTTGAAATGTCGCATTTAAAATTGATTTGAACAACAATGTAACGATTTTAACAGTTGAGCAAAAAATTTAACTTTTTCAAACTTCAATCGCTTATAAGTCGCTTAAACGTGGATTTTCGAGATCCTCGTTACGCGGCGCTAGCGGAGAAACGTTCTAAAGAACGCATTTTTTTAAATCTTTCGAATGAAATCAAAATGGAGACGATGCGACAATTATTTCGCTAGATAGAGTCAATTTTGTGCCCAAAAATTGAAGTTCGAATAAAAAACGAACCGACACTTTTTAGAGGGTGGGTCTAATTTTCGTCAATAGCCGCGGGATAAGCTTCAAAATCATAAATTTTCATGCAATTCGATAAAGAAATGAGCGAGTTTCGACCGGGTATAGGATTCGGCTTAGAGAAATAATATATGGAGATAATACAATTAACATTGTTTCAAGTGTTCATTTTTACTTTCTTCTATATCTAATACTAGCTGTGGGGCCCGGCGTTGCACGGGCTTTAAAGTAGTGATGAAAATTTAAATAAACTACTCGCCGTCAAGGCGGTATATAATGATATATAACCGCCAAGGCAGCTCGACTTTAAAGTAGCGAGGAAAGTTTCAGTAATGATATATAACCGCCAAGGCAGCTCGCGTTTAAAGTAGCGAGGAAAGTTTCAGCAAACTACTCGCCGCCAAGGCGACTCGCCTTTAAAGTAGTAAGGAAACTTAAAACAAATTACTCGCCGCCAAGGCGGCTCGCATTTAAAGGAGGGAGGGAGGAAAGTTTTAGCGAAACCGGTTTCAAAAAACTACTCCCCGCTAAAGCGGCTCGCTAAAAAACTTTCCCGCATAAAAAAGTCAATCGCATTATTTGCACATGCATCCTCAGGAATAAAAACAATGTCAAGTAGCACATATTTAACACTCTCCCTAATAAACAAATACAATTCCCTACCAAAAACAAACATTTCCAAAACGCTCTCTTCCTGTAACATTAATTGCAAAATTCCAAACAAAAAAGTTGTTTTAATATTTAGATCGCAGCCAAAAAAAGTCCCTGCTAAAAACATGAATTACAATTTAATTTGAAACACATTTTCAAAATGGTACCAGAAAAAAAGTATAAGCCATTAAGTATGCAGGAATTCAAGTGAAGCACGGACGATCGCATTATTTGCCTTGTTGAAACGCCGTAAAATGAAATGCTTTTAAGAAACGAAATGAAGAAAAGGACACCAACAATGAATTTAAAAGATGTCGCCATAGCAACGCAATAAAACTTTAATAGTTTGATCAGGAAAGAGGTTTTCGAACTCAAAGTTCAAATGCTTGTAACTTTTTTTCTAGTGGAGATAAAAGCTTGGTTCTTCGACTGTTAGTCGAATCAATTCTGGGGTTAAAAATATCGCTCTATCCAATGGCGTAAAAATCAAAACTGTGGAATAATTAGTTTATTTTTTATTGATGGTTTTAATGAACCAAGTATTGCAAGAAATCGGGTGAAGCCTTGCAAAAGGCAAGTTTAAAAATTGAATAACTCGTGCTGTGTTTAAGTTAGAGAATCGAAGCAAACTGCATAGGACGGACAAAATTTTTCTGCTTCCAACGATATATAACATTAATATGTGTAAGTAATTTTTAACCCCAGTATTCGGCGATTTATAAGAAAATTGCCTTGAATTCGAATTAAAAACGAATCGCTTATCGAATCTTTTCAAACTATAGCCTAAAGTCTTTCTGGATAAATGGACTATTCAACACAAAAAGAATTTTTCAAATCGAACCAGTAGTTCCTGAGATTAGCGCGTTCAAACAAACAAACAAACAAACAAACTCTACAGCTTTATATATTAGTAAAGATATAGAAGAAAGTATTGGTTTCGTGAAAATTTTCGAATGTCGAATTTTGACGGATTTGCACGTTTTGAGGTGCGCTGAGTCCATTTCGACCATTTTTGGAAAATGTCTGTCTGTCTGTGTGTGTGTGAGTCTGTATGTGTGTGACCAGTTTTTGTGGCCGCGCTAGAGCAAAAACTACTGAATGAAATCGAACAAAAATTTTTGCACATATGTACCACCATGTGAACTGGTGCACCTGACTTTTTTTAGCGAATTCCTCCAAGGGGGGTGGAGCAATCGCACGTGTTCTGCGCGGGGGTGATTGCTATATCTCAGGAAGTAACCGGCGGAATCAAACGAAAATTGGTTCATAGGTAGACCCTACTGAGTACAGGTGCTGATTCAATTTGTTTGTCAATATCTCCAAGGGGGGGTGGAGCAATCGCACGTGTTCTGCGCGGGGGTGACTGCTATATCTCAGGGAGTAACCGGCGGAATCAAACGAAAATTGGTCCATAGGTAGACCCTATTGAGTACAGGTGCTGATTTAATTTGTGTGTCAATATCTCAAAGGGGGGTGGAGCAATCAAAAGTGCTTATTTTGTCATTGCACCTACTGTATCTCGGGAAATATTGCTGCGATTTGAATGAAATTTGGAATAACACTAACCCAATATGGAAGCAAGCATCGATTAAATTTTGGCGCCAATCGCCCCAGGGGGAGGGTGGGGTGATTTTTGCGCTTAGTCAACAATGTGAAAAATTAATTCATTAAAAAATCGCTTTCACGCTATTTAATTATCAAAACAGCTGAAAACTTTCAATGATTTGAAATTTTTAACTGTTGCCAATTTCTTTTTACTAACAAATAAAATGTTTGCAATTTATCTAAACAAGGCTTTTGCAATGATTTCCAATTTCGCTCATTGATTCTGCATTTGCAGGGTTATTACGATAATTGGGAAATTGGAGCTGTCTCCAATTACTCGGGTGAGTACGTATTTTATTTTGTAACCGGAATTCATAAGATAGATATAGAAGAAAGTTTCGTGACGGCCACGACAGCTAGTTTTTAATGAAAACCGATTTAATTATTCTGAATCTTTTATTGAGTGAGAAAGGTACACTGTAAAAGATGAATGTTGTTTTTACAGCATAATACAGTTAGTTTTACAGTACTTAACAGTAAAATTGTTAATTTTACAGTGATAAACTGTAAAATTGCTAATTTTACTGTTTATTACCGTGCGTTTTACAGTTTTAAACTAGAACCTTGGCTGACAGTATTATACTGTTGTTTTTGCAGTATAATATTGCTAAGTTTTACGGCAATAAACTGTAAAATTTTTAACTTTACAGTAATAAACTGTAAAATTGCTAGTTTTATAGTTTATTACTCCGCATTTAACAGTTTTAAACTGGAACCTCGGCTGCCAGTATTATACTGTAAAAACAAAACTTCCTTTTTTTGCAGTGTAGTGGAAAATTATAAAATTTAAGAAAAATTATAAAATTAATCTTGGAGATTGTATGCATATACTGACTACAGTAACTGAAAAAATAAATGAATCAGAGGATTTCTTCTTATGTTTTTAGAGAAAGGTGAGACTGCTAGAGACGCATACAATATTGCATATAAATAAACATCTCATAACCTCGTAGTTTTAAAAAATGCATTAATTAAAAAAAATATTTTTTAATAAATTATTTATCCTTTTAAAACTCGATTTTATTATTCTTATTTTTATTAAAAAATTAATAACAACATAGTACCTTTTGCTGCAGAAAATTACATTTACAACAATTTATAAGCAGATAATAGGATATTTCCTTTTTTTTTGGGCTGCCTATATATTTTTGTCAAAATGGCTACCAGAAGTGCAAAAATGGCTACCATTTTTTGTGTTTCTAGTAGCCAGTGGTTTCTATTCAGAATTTTTAGTGTAGAGCTTTACTTATACCTCACAGTCTTTTGCTTCTCGCTGCCTCAAATTAAAGCCTTGCCATCAGAGTGCAACCTTAGGCCTTCTGTCATTTCTTTTGAAGTCAACCTTCACTACAAAATATTAAGTGTTGCCACGTGGTTTTTAGTTAAGCAGATAATAGAATATTTACTTTTTTCAGGCTGCCTATATATTTTTGTCAAAATGGCTACCAGAAGTGCAAAAATGGCTACCATTTTTTGTGTTTTTAGTAGCCAGTGGTTCCTATTCAGAATTCTTAGTTCTTACTGTAGAGCTTTACTTACACCTCACAGTCTTTTTCTTCTCGCTGCCTCAAATTAAAGCCTTGCCATCAGAGTGCAGCCTTAGGCCTTCTGCCATTTCTTTTGAAGTCAACCTTCACTACAAAATATTAAGTGTTGCCACGTGGTTTTTAGTTATTCCGAATGACTGATTTTAAAGTAAAGTTTCAATCTTAAGCTATAAGCTATTCACTTATTTTGCAACTGAAAATCCTTTTCTTCTCTTTTAGAATTGCTTTTAAAAATTCAGTGAAAAATATTGTTCTTTTTCGGTGAACTTCAATGAAATCTTTCCAAAAAGAAAAAACGAAAGAATATTTTAAATAATTCAAATAATTTGCTGTTTCAAAATGTCCTGGATATATAAATAATTCTAATTACACTATCATAATTAATTAATTAAATGCTCCAAATATGTAAAGCCCTAAATATATAAATGTTTTAAAAATATATGTATTTAAATGAAATAAAGGAATTCTTTTCATTTCATTCAAATACATGTAATTAAAAATGGTTTTCAATATAATCATTTCTTATTTTCAGGGTATCTGCTCCACCTGGACTTTTCAAATCCATGACTTTCCCTGACTTTCCATGACTTTTGCAAACAATTTTCCATGACTCACTTAACTATTTCATTTGACACTGACATCAAAATAGAGCATAAATATCAATATACCGTGTAAGACAGTGTACCTTTGTTTTTCGAAAATATTCTTTTTTTTTTTTCGGCTTTGCAAATAAATCTAAACCAAAGCTAGAAAAAGAATTTAACTAAATATATATGAAACGCATATGTGCAACAATTTATTGATACATACAAAAAAAATGAGTACAAGGATTTAGCAATATTTAAAAGCCAAAACAACTTTTTATCCCCTAAAGCAGAAGTATGAAAGTGAAATACAAATTAAATAAATGCGTCACATGCTCTATTATCTCGCTATATTGTCAGTCAGGTGACGAAGTCCACGCACATGCGCAGTTACAGGAAAATTCGCCGCTTACGGGTTTCAATGTTGAGTATTCATCTGATTGGTCTTGCTGACAAGTCAATGCAACTTGTTGGAAATTGTTATTGACTTCTCAGATTGCACCCAATATAAGGTTGCCCCAATATCTTGAAAATAAAATTCAAGCACTTTTTAAGGAGGTTTAAAAATTTTCCAGGAATTAAATTCTAAGGAAGGGTCTGCACAAAAATCAAGATAAATTTTAAAAGTGATGTAAGTGTTGATGCACTGTTCCGATTCTTTACAGATTTAATATGAAAAACCTAAAAATCGTGAAATGGTTTTCATCAATACGAAAAAGAATATTTTAGGGAAAGGTACATTGGAAGGAAATAATACTTTGGTTTATTCAAGTGTAAAAGTTCAAAGGAATGGTAAAAAGGCAGACATCAACATTTTCTATTAATTCAAGCATAAAAACAATCAGACAACAAATTTTCCATCTCTTTTTTGTTCATGAAGAAAATTTTCAGAATAAGACAAGGATATAATGTGATCACCCAAATTTGCCAATGTTATTCTGTGAATGCAAAATGTATACTACTGCCCCCCCCCCCCATTTTTTTCTCTTCCCCCACCAAGAAAAAATGGTGATTTTTTTTTTTTTTTTTGAAATTAGTTTTTACTTGTTTTTTTTTCGAACTCGAGGAAAAATGTGAATGTATTTGTAATTAAATAAACAAATGAAAAGTCAAGGAAGCACTTTTTTTTAAAAAGTTCGGCGTTTTCTTAAAAACTATTAGAAATTAATAAATTAGTGTAGCTAAAATTAATAAATAAATTATTAAAATAAAATGAACAATGAGTATATTTAAGGTAGCACAATATAAAAATAGCTTCAGAATATCAAAATAATTGAAGTATTTACAGGATGCAAAAGGATTGAAGTCTTGGCAGTGGTACGCCATTTTCGGCGAAGCACGTGTTCAATGTTGGAATGTCAACCAAAAAAAATTTAAGTTATACAAAATCCATTACATACGTATTTCTCTCTCTGGTATTTCTAAAAAAATGATCATGGAAGTAAACAATTCGAAAAATAATTTTGATCCACTATAAATTTTGTTGGAAGAAAATCATTAAGATTCCAGTAAAAAAGTAATTTTCATAAAAGATCATGTTTATTTAATTAAAGATATTCTTTTGTGCTAATATCCAATCCTGATTACTCTATTTATAAACTGTTTTAAAAGTAAAGGAAAACGAAAAAGCAGCGCCTAACCGCGAACTTTCGACGATTGCCGATTATGCGCCGAAGTATAACTTCTTGAGGTGTTTTTTTTTCTTTCATTTTCGTCTTAACCCACTGACGGTTCTAGCCGTCTTATCACGTCCATTTAACGTTTAATTTGGGAATTGCTGGACCGCCGGAGGGTTAAACAACGGCTCCCGATTTTGAAATCCCGACGATTGCCGATTTTTCAATAGACAAAATTTGTTGCAAGAGCATGATTGTGAACGTTCGAAGATCGCCGATTTTTCGCCGCATTTTCTACGGAAAATAATACTTTTGGAGTTTTCAAGGATATTTAAAAAATTTCAGGGACTTCATACAATTTTAAAGTACTTTCCAGGGCCCTTGAAGGACAAAATGAGGTTCAAGGACTTTTCAAAGCCGCGGGAACCTTGCAATAACGAAGCAGAATGACGATGGACATTCGTTCTTCCAAGATCGGGAGAAATAACCGATCCTGAGCGCTAAAATCCATGATAAAAAGTCAGTTTCCATGACTTTTGGATATTTTTCGCTGAAATCCATGACTTTCCATGACCAATTTCGATCATATATGAAATCCATGACTTTCCCTGACTTTCCATGATTTTCCAGGTGCGCGGACACCCTGTATTTTCTTTGAATCAATAAAAACAATAATTGGAAAACGTGTATGCGACAAAATGAGCGTAAAACTAATTTGTAGAACTAAAAAATTACAAAGGGAATAGAAAGGTAATTACTTGATCATTAATGTGGACATTTCTTATTATATTTTATCCTGATTATAAAAATGAATGCTCGTTAACCAAGCTCGGGAAACTTGAGTTTCCCCCAAAAATTTTCAGGAGGCCTGAAAGTTACTATAAACCTGTTTTTCAAAAATTTAGCTTATGCTTTTAAAGCATTTCTAAATATAATGTAAACATTCGAACTAGTTCAATAAATTTTTTCTTGAAAGTTTTAAAAAGTGATTACAAAATTTGGAAAATGTTAACCCTACAAGCTATTTTTAAATGTGGGAGTTCTCCTAACTTTTTTTACAATTTATTTTTATAGCATTTCATTAATTCTGTAAAGTAGTAGATCTGATTTCACTACTAACCATAAAATAGCAGGGCCACCATATATAAAGTATAAAATTCTGTATGGCACTTTTAGAAATAATGTTTGCAGCATTAGCGAGATTTGCTTTAATACGTCTAGAGTATTGAAATATACCCCCTTAAAAGTAAAATAAAATAAGCAGGGGCCCTGAAATGAGATTGAGCTTTCTTTAACTTCTGGAGTTAATCAGGCCCTGTCGTTCACCCCCCCCCCCAAAAGAAAACATTCCAGGGGGCTTAGCACCACGTCTGTGAAGCTGGAGTCGGAGGTTTCGAAATTCCAGGAGTTGGAGTCCGTCATGCTTCCTTCAAGTCTACAGATTGCGGAGTCGAAGTTTGACTGATTTTGTCGTTAACCCATTTATGCCCAAGTTTTTTTTAACAATTTTTTTTCAATTTTTATCGGCTTAAAACTCTTACTTGGAATGGTTTACATACATTTTAGGCTTAAAATAGTTCGGTGCTGCCATATTTATTAAGATACAGTCGACGCTCGATATAACGACCACACGTTATAAAGACCATCCTAATATAACGACCGGTGAGAAAACCCCCAACTGTATCCCAATATACGCTATGTTCTACCTCTTATAGCGACCACTCGTTATAAAGACCGTTTTCTGTAGGACGGAGACGGTCGTTATATCGAGCGTCGACTGTATTTAACGTCCTGTTTATGGGATATTTTGCAGATATGTGAGCAAAATACGACCTTACTTGACTTTACTTTCGCAAAGTAACATTACAGAAGGCATCTGTGATCAATTTTGTGAAAATCATTTTAAAATAGTTTAATTTTATGAAAAATAAGTTCGCAAAAAAAACTTACTTTCTGTGGCTACCCATGCTGGATCGTTGCTTGACTGATTTGTCTGAAAATACCTGTCAAAAAATAAACTCTGATGTCCAAATAGTGGCTCTAACTGGTTTTCTCAAGAAGGACTATTTAACTTGCGAAAAACAGCTGTAGTAAAATGATATACCCATTACAGGTTTTTGTATGCAGTAACTAACAAGCGTCCCGTTTTTTGGCTACTGGGCATAAGTGGGTTAATTACCCAAGTAGCACACTTCGTTTTTTAAATGTTGTAAAATGGTTATTAACGTTGTAACAACCGCTTAAAAACGTTTATAAAACGTTTAACGGTTATTTGTGCTACCCTGCGTAATGAGAGCTGGCGGCTCAAAGTAAAATTAATTTCCCACTTTCCGCACTTTTTCCCTGATGGTTGTCACAGTTACGGCGCTATGGACTTTTTCCCCGCTTAACTTTTGCAACAATGGTTAAATGCAAACGGTTAAAATTGCTTTGTGCGTAAACTATTATTCTATTGAAAAATCAACGTTAATAAAGCACAACTTTTTCTTAGAAATTTTTGCTTTACTTATGCATGGCTAGATTTGTCAGAAAACGTTGAGAAATAACTGAGAGATGAGGATATAAATAAAGGCATAAGCCTAATTAGGCAAACATAAAATAAATGAAATGCCTCAACAGCAGTGCACGAAAAAAAAAAGAGTGGCGCTGTTTTTTTTTTTTTTTTTTCGTGCTATTTCCATGGAGACGAAGCAAAATTTCTAAACTTGATACGTCTATTTTAAAGTAACCGAGTATAGTAGAAAGTTTTGAAAATCCAAGAAGGGTCTCTCCGATTCTGCAACAGGTGGCTAACACGATTCTGAATTTTCTCAAAAAAAAGAGGTTAAATTGAAAAAAAAAAAAAGTTCCGCTAATTTTGCTCGTTTTATGCACTTACTTATAATGATTGGCTCCATTCGATTGATTTTAATCCCTCAAACCAAAACTTTGTGCAACGATAAAGGGGTTTGGTTAAAATAAGGCGATTGAAGCGAATAAGATAGAAAAGGAAACAATAGTTGTTTATAATGCCAATAATGTTGTGAACTTATGGGACACCATGTCCGAAGAATGAGAAAAGAGAGAAGAGGTAAGAATACTCCATTTAAAACAATTAAAGTTAGGAACTTGAAGACCAAAAAATGTGACTAACACGAAGGGGTATACTTTGTATCCAATTGAAGTGAAAGAGATAGAAGACAAAAATAATAGCCTTTTATAAAATACATAATGTTGTGAAAATTAGGATGAAAGTAGTTCGATCAAAATGGAAAAATAGAAAAGGAAATATTAGCCATTTATAAATATCAAATGTCGTGAACTTAGTGATGTTACTAGCCCGATTGAAGTGTTAAAAAATAAATAAAAGGAATACATTTTATACAAAAGCAGCGACTATTTAATGTTCACCATTGACTTCGGTGTCCACGTTTTTCACTGTCTCGGATTAATCACATCTTGAAGTTCATAACTTTATGTTACCATAAAATTCTGGTACTTTGTAGCTTCGAAACACATCTTTTGCTTTATGTTTGCCCTTTGTGCTCTAATAGGGTTGATTTTATTATTTACTGAAGATGAATTATGCATCAATAATTAATATTGAAACTTTTAAGCTTACAGCCTAGTAATAAACCCCTAAACCATCTCGTCTCTCCTTGTCTCAATGTAAATATAATTATGTCGTTTCCCTTTTCACTCCAATCCGGTAGCAATTAAAGCTCATTTTTATGACAAACTCATCGGAAATCAAAATCCACCCGAACTTAATTACCAACAACGACAGTCCGGTCATCTCAATATATCAATTTCCCCGTCGATTGAGTGGTAAATCATCGAAATCTATTACCACAATCTTTAATGAAAGATGGTCTCATGCACCATTCGTTGTAACAAGAACCTCTTTTGAGGAGAGGCAGACCTATCTGACATTTTGGTCCCAAAAGAGCTAGCCTTGTTTGAAGTATTTGTAAACATAGTATTAAGCGGGTATCACGCACAGGAAAATTCGTTCAACGCAGATTCAAATTCAACAGCAACTTCTACTCTGGAGTCAACTTCGGTTAGAAAACATCGGTGTGTCATGCTATATCTGGCAAGTAGTTGAATGAAATGTTGAAGTTGCGGGTGAATTGGAAGTTGAGTTGAACAAATTTTCCTATGCGCACTCGCTTTATAGTCTCTGGTTGAACAAGGTAAAGACAATTGATGACGTGTTGAGTAAATGGAGTATCACACATAGGAAAATTCGTTCAGCGCAACTCACAATTTAACCGCAACTTTTAACTTTCCAGTCGACTATTGAATGCTACAGTATGCTACTTCTGGCAGGTAGTTGAATTGAAAGTTGAAATTTTGGTTGAATTGGGAGTTACGTTGAACGAATTCTCCCTCTTGAGCTTGATACCAACTTCAAATGCCACTTAGAGCAAATCAAGCAAGTTAAACTATTCCTAAAATTTAATAATAGCTTACCGGTAAATGCTTCTATTTTCAGAATAATTTCTTTTTGATCCCTCCCCTTTTTTACCTGGTATACTGAAAGCTTCTCTTTTTACAAACTAAAATAATCAAAGATAAAAAAAGCAGCACATCTAATTCTCAGTTACGAGATTTCTTTAATGTGATTTTAATGTACACAAGTTGTACGGCCTGTTGTAACGAAGCCAACGATTAAATTGCATAAAATTGAGAGTTTGTATTATCGAAAAGCATTGTTTTAATAAAAGATTTTGTAAGCTATCTATAAAATCGAGACTTTTTATAAATTAGAGTTTCACAAAATCGAGTGACAGCTGTAACAATATTTACTCTCTTTCAGAACCAAAATGTCGGTTGTATCAGCCCCTCCTAAGACGGTGTCTTCAGTTGTAACAAGAGAAATAATACCTGCTCGGACATTAGTTAATAACAATCTCCCGTTTACCCTCTCTAATTGCGCCCAAAAGAGGGAAACGCATATTGATTCTTTCATTCACCTATTTGCAAGGAATCGGGAGCCCTTTAGTGTTGTTATTAAAATTCCCGTGATTAAAAGTCCCGCAATTAGACTAGTACCGCGCGTCGCATCCATAACTGAAATTTGAAATAAAATGAGTTCGCGTATTGGCTGATGTAATCCGATAAGGACACAACGCGAGGCCGGTTTTATTCATTCCCGTTAAAGATTAATTTCCAAATTCTATTTATGTTAATATTAACTGAGTTGGAAAATATAACTCAGAGCAGATATTATTGCGTAAACTTTATCTTGCAATCGCTTTTTGTGCTACCCGACTCCCAGTGGTTTCACCTAAGATTTTAAAAGATCACTTACCATTACGCAAGAATTCCAGAAATTTGTTGCGGAGTGATTAAAAATTTCGAAGAAAACCAATTAGCCAGTGTTGTCCATTAACACTCTTAGACATATTACAAAATCACTTGATTTAATGCCTATACACGGAGTGCTTTCTCAGAGGTACCGAGAATTTCTAATCATACTTTCACTGCTCTCTTGGTTCTGTTCTGTTTTAGTACAGAAAGTTTCTTGGATTTTTATCTTTTATGCTGCCCTAGGAAGCTGTTGATGTAGTCTAAAGCCTCAATTACTTAAGATCCTTTCAATTAACAAGCTTTTTGGTCTTTGTTTAAGACAATAATTGGGAAATTATTTTCAACATAAAAGAAGTCCCCGTCGAATTTCCCAGAATCAGCACGGAACTGCTAGTCTGGATTAAATCTGGCATGGGTCGATAAATTTGATACGTTTCCGTTTAAACATGTACCGTAATAGATGTAGGGTGAACTGCCAATAATTGATCATTTAGTGCAAGTTTCTACAAGTTCTATTTAGATTTCCTGATAAAATCGATGGAAAAAATGCAAAAATTTCCCTTTGAATCCATAAACATAAAAGTATGAATGATAATAAACCATTTTCAGTTTTATTTACTATAGATAGGCTTGCCCAGTGGTTGGAAAAACTACATTTATTTTGTAGCGAACTACTACAACTACTTTGTTATAAATGTAGTTAACTACAACTATTTTTTTAATGTAGCGACTACAAACTACTTTTGAATTGTAGTCGTTACTTCGCTACTTTTTAAAAAATCTACTTATATTAAAAACTGAGTATCTTTCTAACTATCTTTCTAACTATCTTTCTTTCTAACCTATCTTCTATGTCACGCTTCTTTCTCACTCCTGAAACGCCAATGAACCTGAAAGTCGAAACCAGGTAACCGATAGATAGGTAATTTTTCAAGCTTCATTAGTTTCAATCTATATAATTATACGATTTTTAATTAGCGAAGATATCAATTAATAAGTAGTCAAGTTTAAAGCGATTAAGCCTAATAAAATGATTAAATATGAAATCCATTCTTGCATTGCAAAACGTGGTTGCCATGCATGAAACAATAATAAAAATGAAAATGAGAAATTTTGAATGAAGGCTTAACTAAATCAAACACGAAACTCATAAGCGGGCGACTTACATAGTATTTTTATCGTAGCTACTTGTAATATTTTGAAACATTCATTTGTTGAAGAGCCATCTACTTATATTAAAAACTGAGTATCAATGTCTTGCTTTTTCTCCTTTGAGCGAGCTGAACCAAGGGCGGATCCAGCTTCTGGTTAAGGAGGGGGTCATTTTCGGAAAGGGGGGGGTCAAAGTGCAATTTTTGTGCAAAAATGGGGTGGTTTGGCAGTTTTTTCGTAAAATAAGTCCCAAAAATGCAATTTTTTGCTATATTTGGTCGGTTAAGGGGGGGGGGGGGTCATGATCCCCATGACCCCACTCTGGATCCGCGCCTGAGCTGAACTTACTGAAACTTTCCTCACCATCTTGAAGGCGCGAAGCATCTCAATAATTCGAATGATTTTTTTTATACAGGAAAAAAGTAAAGGCGTGAAGCGCCTGTTAGCGAGCCGCCTTGGCGGGGAGTAGTTTCTGACATTTTCCTCACTACTTTCAGGGCACGAAGTGCCCGTGCAACGCGGGCCACGTTCGTGGTACGTCTTGAAATCGAATGAACATTAAATTATATCAAATAAAACTTCAGAATGAGGTAAAATTAGAGAGGGGGACGTTATGCATCAACATGCCGCAGGAAGCTAATCTAACTGCCCTGGCAGCTAGTAAATAAATAAAAAGCATACGCCCCGTTTGAGGATTGACCAAAAAAATTCGAAAAGTGGTTTACATTAATAAATTAACTTCTTTTGAATATGGAATAGAACTAAGAATTGTCTTTGAACTTATTTGTTATTTTCCTCTTTGTTCCCTTTTTTTTTATTTACTAAAATTTGTCTTTTTTTTTATTTTTTTTTTTGACAATTTTTACGAATGTTCGCCACAAGAAAGGATTCAAGAGTTAAAAGATTGAAAGAATTCAACCTTCAAATTTTTTTTCAATTTCTTTTGTTAGAGAATAATTAGAAACATGAAAATTATTTGAAGGAATATAAAAATTACGATGCCAAATAAACCAATGACATCAAACATATAGAATGTATTTCATCAAAATGATGTATCTAAGGATCAGCTCATATTTTTATGGTTCTTATTTCTCATTGCGTTCGCTGCTGTACTCGTGCAAGATTTACACCAGTCCGAGTCAATTAAACCTTGTTTTTTCCTTCGTTTTCTTTTTTTTTTCATTTGTTTATTTATTTTTTAAATTTAAAAGTAGTTTCCAGAAATCGCTACAAACTACTATTTTTTTTGTATCACGCTACTCACTACTCTACTTTTTTTTTAAAAAAATAAAGCGCTACCTAAAAACAAATAAAAATGTAGCAAATTTCCAGTAGCGTTTCTTTGGGCAAAGGGGCGCTCCCCCGCAAAATTTTGTAAAAGGGGCCCCCTAAAACCCTATT
>JAXGGA010018136.1:0-22765 GCA_038373865.1 Uloborus plumipes
TTGTAATAAGTGTTTGGAAAATGTGATATGACCATGACCTTTGAATGATTTCACCTGAAGGTGATTCAAACTGACGTTAACATGTCCACATTGTTTTAAAAATATGGCGTGGAAATTTGATTTTTTTTTTTTTTTTGAAATACAATTTTTTAAACAAAAATTTCACAATAATAACCAAACGTTTTACTGCTCTAAAATAATTCATTTAAAAAACAATTGACTGTTTTGCGATTAGAAGAAGAAAACGCTTTGAATTGTGTTATTATGCGTCAGATGCATATTTTACAGCACAAAAACCATGCACGACTTCTGCATAAGTACAGTGGCCGCCGCTTATATAAACCACGATTGTTCCAAACAGTTTTGATTCAAAAAAATAACTACGTGCACCTAGTGAGTGCACCTACCGCCTACCGTAGAATGGCTGCCAGGGTCTTTTCGTAAGCCGGTAGTCGGAGTCGGTGTCCAAATTTATTCAAAACACCAAAACATAACATACAATAAAACTAGTACAAGACAAATAACAGGGTACAATACAAAAACAGCAAGACAAAGGACTTACAAAACATAGAGATATGAAAAGATGACAATACAAAACAAACAGAATAATAAAAAATAAAAATAAAAAAAGGCAAATTCACTATGTGAATGAAAAGGTGTGCGCAAAAAAAAAAAAAAAAAAAGCGGCTAGCTCAACCAAGTTGATGGATTTTGTTTCGTTTTTGACGATTTTATTCATTAAAGTGAAGGATTCAATAAGCCACTCATTTAATTAACTAGCGTCCACTAATTATGTTCAAAATTATTTGCAGTAAATACAGTGGAATCCGGTTAGTTGATTCAGTGATTAATTCAATTTACCGCTTTAATGAATAAAATCGTAAAAAACAGAACTCCAGCTTCATTGAACGAGCTGCTTTTTTGAATCAGCAGTTTTATTGAATCAAAACTGTTAGGAACAAACGTGATTTATATAAGCGGCAACCACTGTAGTATAAAACATATAACAAATCTACTGAAATTATATTGGATAACACCGTAGGGATATAGGCGCAAAAGAAAAAAAAAAAAAAAAACGCTCTCTTGGCATTAGTTTTGAAACACTGGTAATACATCCAGTATAATAGAAGGATTCATTTCCAAAACATTAGTTTGAAAACAAAGATTATGACAAAAAAAAAAAAAAAAGATGGTAAATAGGGAGATAACAAATAAAAAATGCAGCAGAGGAACAATTCTATTATTTTTAGTTATTTATTTGTTGTTGTTCACACGAATCTTTTAAAAGTAGATCTGTCGGTGAAACAATCGTTAACTTGAACGTTACTCGAATAGGTAAGCGAAATTACTGTACATTTCCGATGTAGAGAAATTTAGAGAACAGCTTTCTAGAATTAATAAATTTGAGCCGGGAAATAATTAGTTTTCTTAAGGTTACTGTAAAACTAGTGCACAGATAATGAGGTTTTGTATAAATAAAACCACAATGTGTTTGGCCAGCTTAAAGAAAATTATATCCCTACCCCCCCCCCTCAATAGAAGCACATATATATATTATTAAATAACTGTGCCCGTTATTCAGAGTAAGTTATTCTGAGTAAACAATTAGGAACAACTTATATAAAGGGACTGAGATTCAAAGAAATGCCTCCGCTTTTAGGGGTGTCCGTTAAGGGAGGTTCTAAATAGATTTTGATTTGTCAAGCAATGAAAATACTTTTGATTCAGGCTATTTCTTTATTATTGTTGAAAAAGTTTTGATAACCAGATGATGAAAATCGTTTTGTTACTCTCCTGGTGATTCCTGTCAAAATTTTTACCGTTTTGAGGGGTGTAACATACTTTAAGTGAGTTCCCTCTATTTTTCTCTGAATAACTTTTTAACAAAGAGTAAGTACAATTTTTTTTAAAGATTTTTTAAGCACTTTTATTTTTGTAGAATTTGTGATTGGAAAATGTCAGGTTTTTGGAAAATTACCCGTATATAAAAGTGCACAAATAATTCGATTCTTGCAATAGAAATGGTTGCCACCGGTGACCTAAAACTGACATTGTTTACATCCAAAAAAATATATAATTCAAGAAAACCGATTTCGGTTAAACGAGATGTCGAAACATCGAGGTTCTATCGTACACACTAGTACCGTATGCGTACATCATACCAAAATACATGTCAATGAATGATTCTGCCTTTTGCAAATTGATTTTAACAGACTCATTCAACCAAATATTACATTAAAAACACTTGGCAATACATAGCAGCATAATATTAATTTTTGCCAAACCATTGACATCTTTCTATACGCAAACAGTTATAAATTAATCATTTAAGACTAAAAGCAACAAAAAAGCCGTTTATAAACATTTCAAAGCGTTAAAAATAGCAGCAACACTTCCTAACCAAGCACTAGCTATTTAATTAGCTCGTTTGATTAATCTTTTCATTTCGCAAGGACTGAGCCCTGCAGCAATCATGCACAAGCCCTCATTAATATCTAGCAACATTCATAAGGGTAGATATAATGATTAAGAGTCAACAGGAAATGTCTTGACACTCAGTCAGCATCTGCCAACGGTGCTAATCTAAGCAATTAAGTAATAGCTGAATTCGCATTAATCATATATGGCATAGCCGTTTGTTTCTTGGTGTTTTTATTTTTGTGTTTTTTGGTAAGAGACGGAATCTGGAAAAATTGATTTGTTGAGATTAGGACTTGTCTCGTCTGAGCTCCGAAGAGGAAAGTTAGTAATACTTTGTTAACGTTGTACCGTTTTTTGTTTAGCCGGTGTCAAAATTGTCAAAAGCGCCAAAATCAAGATTTTATGGGGGGGGGGGGTTAAATTCGCTTTTATTAGTTTCACGTGTGGGTTTGTTTGTATGTATGTAACTCTGAATAAAATATAAAATTCATACTCTTTACAAACATAAAAGTAATATATTTAATAGCATTATTAATACTAAAGGCTAAACTATATTGCATGTTGATGTATAATAAGTGCATTTGCTATTAATTCTGAGTTCGGCATCGATCGTCCACAAAATGCATGTTATAAGTGCAAGCAAACTTTGCGGATATTCAACACTTTTGAAAATCTTCTTTTGAATTTGATTTACTCTAAAAGCGTATTTTTTAGTTGTTAGTCAGTTAGAGTATCATGAAATATAGTTTAACCTTTAGTATAATGATAGTACAGTCTACTCTAAAAGCGTATTTTTTAGTTTTTTAAACTATAATTAATTATTTCGAATTGATTTTCTTTATTCGAAAACTCGAGCTACACGGGAATTTTCCTGCATGAAAAAAATCAAAGAAATTAAGGTAACGGTTTTTCATTAAATTTCGATAATTCTGTCATAAGAGAGAAAGTTTATCTCCAAGGGGAAAAAAAGTCGACAAAACTAGAGGACAAAATTCTTTAATAACTTCATAACGTCATAATACTATTAGACTAACTAATAATAACTTCATAAATACTATTAGATTTTTTAAATTATGTTTTAGCTCATAAATAAAATCCTGCGGGAACAAAATTTTTAATTTCTTTGATAACTTTGAACAAACAAGAGAACATCTGTACACTGCAAAAATAGATGTTTTGACATTGTAATTCAGCTAATTTTACAGCAATTTTACAGTAATAAACTAAAATTGCCAATTTTGCAGTAGTATACTGTAAAATTGCAAGTTAATAGTAATTATCTGTAAAATTGCTAGTTTCACAGTTTATCACTGTGCGTTTTACAGTTTTAAACTGGAACCTCTGCTGCCAATATTATACTGTTGTTTTTACAGTATAATACAGCTAATTGTATGGCAACATTGCTAATTTTAAAGTAATAAACTGTAATATTGCTAGTGTTAAAGTGATAAATTGTAAAATAGCTGGTTTTACAGTTTATTACTGTGCTTTTACAGTTTTAAACTTTAACCTCTGCTGCCAGTATTATACTATAAAAGCAGCTCATTTTTTGCAGTGTAGAAATGAATGGCAGCAAAAAATGGGATGTAGAGCCTTTTAAATCCTGACTGCGAAGTTGCTTCGTGCTGGAGATGAATGAAGTGATGTAAATAAACACTAAGATTAGCTGTCAAATGGAAACAGCATGTCAAGATTATCAAAAATAAATAAATAAATAAACATCCAGCATCCAGCCACCATTTGAATTTTGATGTCTTGAATTCAAATTGTGTTTTTCGCAATCTTAAATTGCGATAACCTACTCATTATGTTTTTTGTTTCTGCAAAAATGGAATATAACGAAAATATAGAAGAAATTCGCATGCACGCGTTATTATGACTGGTGATTCTCTAGAAAAGGTAATACGAGGCATATCCATTAAAAAAGGATAATTGGGATGAATAACAAATACATTTTTATTTCAACTAATTATTATCCATGCTCATCACAAATATGATATTTGCACCTTGTACTATTATGATGCAATTATTTCTTATCAATATTGGTTCTATTGCATAAGTTCTGCACAGTTGCTTCTCCTGGAAAACGTGATTTAATAGTAATAATTAAAAAAAAACGTGGTGTTTTTATGTAAAATCAACATGACTTAAGCCTTTTAAATTTAAACAAACTACGGACGATTTGTAACCATGACGACAAAACTTAGTCTCCCTAACGGCCTAGACTTATTCTCATCATCTTGGTAATCTGAAAAATCAAAGGAACGTCAAAAACGGCCAAGTGGAAGCATCGAAAAAGAAAAAAGGATTTTTCTTTTAAACAAGAAGTTCCGTCCAAAACTAAACCAACCTACTTTCCCGTGCACGATCATCGACATCATTCTAGCATCTGATCTATATTCTTTTAGTTACTAAGACTGACTACAATTATATGTCCTCGCAGAGAGCTTTCGAAGAAAAAAAAGTATTTTTCCAATCGTTTACGAAATAAGTTTTGGCAGAGCTCGGAGATTGTCAAACAAGTTGCCACAAGTTGGTGGAGAAAATTGATCGAATTTAATACCCTAGATGCCAAGAGATTGTGGTTTAACAGTTTAAAAGTATTTGCATCATACGGATCATACTTGTACGTCAGCATATAAAACGCATGGCGTGGTGGGTAGCTTATTGGTCACTGCTATATAGGCTCGAAATGGGAAAATTTCCGGATTGAGAGCCGCCGCAAAATACCCACAAAGTATGCGTCTACTAAATCAGTGGGTGCAAAAGTCTTTAGATAAGTTGTTAGAATTTTCCTTGGATGTAGCGTGTTCTATAGTTTCCCTCCCCATCAGTGCTGTAACTAAATTACAGAGGTGGAGATAGATTAGTGCTTCAATCTATAGTAGAGAGGAAAAGCTTTTAGGCCTGTTCACGTCGTCGGTATCAAAAAGGAATTTTCTCAACGTCACCTGCCAAGAATAAATTTTGATTTCCTTCCAATTAAGCTAATCAATTCCACTTTTTTTAATCTTAAGATTTCAACAATTATCGGAAACCTCCGAAAAAAAGTTTATGAGTTCAGACGGATCTTATTTCTATGCCTTATTTAGGCATTCTCCCAAAGTCATTTCTATTGTATGAACGAGAATCATTCAGGCAGGCGACATCCTAAAAGACGTACTGCAACTGACTCGGAACATGAAGTTCCTTGGACTTTTCTTCCACCAAAGTTTTCTGCAGTCATTTTTTTTTTTTTTTGCACAAAAGGACATTTCTTGACTTGAAACGGATCATTGCATACTTAAGTCTGCCAATAAAGCGAGGCCCCCTCGTCATGGTTCGAAGAATTTTCTCCTCTACCTGATGGACAGAATTGGCTGAAAAATGGCTTTAAAAAGTCCTACTCGTCCCCCATCGTTTTCGCTCTCTTTCTATCTCTTGATGGACAAGGCATCCCGTGCCCGTACACTGTAAAAAATGAATGTTATTTTTACAGTATAACAGCTAATTTTATAGTAAAAAACTGTAAGAATTGCTATGTTTAAAGTAATAAGCTGTAAATTTGCTAATTTTGCAGCAATAAACTAAAATTGCTAACTTTACAATTTATTACTGTGCATTTTACAGTTTTAAACTGGAATCTCTGCTGCCAGTGTTGTACTGTTATTTTTACAGTATAATGAAGTTAAATTTTATGGCAATAAACTAAAATTTCTAACTTTACAGTAACAAACTGTAAAATTTCTAATTTTACAGTAAGAAACTAAAATTTCTAACTTTACCGTAAGAAACTGTAAAATTTCTAACTTTACAGTAACAAACTAAAATTTCTAACTTTACAGTAAGAAACTAAAATTTCGAACTTTACAGTAACAAACTGTAAAATTTCGAACTTTACAGTAAGAAACTGTAAAATTGCTAGATTTACAGTTTATTGCAGTGCATTTTACAGTTTTAAATTGGAACCTCGGCCGTCGGTATTATATTGTAAAAACAACAGCTCATTTTTTGCAGTGTACTACTGCTCTATTATATGGTCATATGATGATATCAGGGATGAAATAGGTAATCCCAACATGTTAAACTTATATTTTTTAAAATTTCGGTAAAATTTTACATGTGCTCCCTCTAACCTTATATTTCAAAAATATGAAATGAAAAAAGAGAAATCAGTTAAAACTTAAATAACATAGAATCAAATTATGCTTTTCGCAATCATGAATTGCGAGACGTGAAGTGTGTGTGTGTTAGTGGCAAGCACGGTTACAGAGGAAGTGGCGGGTCATGGACCCTTCTTTAAATGCCCAAATAGAGCCAATATGACCAATATGATATTGTATTTTTGGGACTTATATTTTGAAATATTACCGAACACCCCGTTTTGGTCAAAAAGCAAACTTTGACGTTCTCTTTACAAATATGACCCAGTCGTAAACCAGAAGCTTGACCCGCACTTGGTATGTGGTATAGTAGATAACTATTAATGTTTTACAGTGAAATGCTATAATATTTCCCTTTAGCAGACATCAATGATACTGTCCGTCCGTGAAAACCGCGTCTCTCACTCACGTATAGTTCCACTTAAAAAAGGGTAGATGGGTCGTGGGGGACAACTTTTCGAAGATTTCAATTCAAAACTTGCATTTGCTATAGCCTTTTGGTATATTCAACTAAACTATGTATTTGAAATTAGCATCGTTTCACGTTGTTTGATACGACTCAAAATGCTTTGCATTATTCTTCCCCTTATTGTTATCTTACCTAACACCCCTACTTTGGAAAGATCGGAGAAGACCTGAGGGATGCGCCAAATGGGCAGAAGGTTTTACCAAAGAAGATCAGACAGTAGCTGCTAATTACATACCAACCCAGGTAGCACAAATAACCTTTAAACGTTTTATAAACGTTTTTAAGCGGTTGTTACAACATTAATAACCATTTTACAACCTTTAAAAAACGAAGTGTGCTACTTGGGAAAGGTTATTTATTTACTTAAATAAAATTACACTAAATCTGCACCACCTGATGGAGCAGGGGCCGGTAGTAGGTCTCTGAGGACATAGGGCACCGTCCACCCATCTGGGGACAGGTTGAGGTTCTGAGTTCAATAGTAAAAGGAAGCCCCTAGACAACTGTTGTCGAAAATGAAAATAAATAGCATTTCGTCATTGCTCAAAAATAAAAATAAAACAAAAACATATTCTGCTGGGGGAGGGGGGGGGACACAAGGAAGCTAGTGGGGATAAATTAAAAACAAGAAAAATGACAACATATAATACCAAGATATATTGCAGTTCTTATAACAAGACATGGTTTATAGACAAAACCAGAAATAAATAAAGTATATATTATTTTAATTAAGTGTCACATGTTTTGTTTTTGATTTTTGCAGGAAAACATCTGAAGTGAAATCTCAAAAAGAGGTGAAATAACACTGCTCTTGATGAAAGCATAAAGGGGAAAGGGGTGGGGGACGTATTGCTCGAAAAAAGGAACACTGAATGAAAACTGTTCTTTGATGAGAACGATGTTCACAAGAACATACCAAATGCATTTTGGTTTAGTCTGCTCTGGCAGCAGAAGAGGAAAATTCAAATTCACAAGTCAAATCTATTTCAAAAGCAAACTTGGAGTTGAAAAAAATAATAATAATAACAAAAGGAAAAATTATCTTTCATAGAAAATTCATCCTGATTTTTGGAACAATAATTTCGGTTTTTATGTCTTTGTCACTGAAGTGAATGATCCCACATTCTTATACTGAACTTCTATCTCATAAAAAAAGACTCCCGCATCATAGACCAAAAAAAAAAAAAAGACAAAATCTATTGAAATTTAACATCTGATAAACTTTAATGGCTTTAAAAAAGAAGTTTTGATATCATCTGCCTTTTTTACGATTGAAGTAGTAACAGGTGCCATTTATTCACGAACGAGGTATTTCATGTAAAAGAATAATAATATTTTAAAAACAGATTGTGAGATCAGGTGATTCATTTTATTTCTTTATAAAATTCATACTTTTTTTAATGTTAAAGGAATGGGTTTCAAAATGCAAAATTAAATGTAAAAAAAAAGGCTGCTGAGAAAAAAAAAGTTTCGTCCTTTCTCAACTTTTCTCAGATTTCGTGATTAGTTGTGAAGATTTTATCGATTTCGCCTCTTGGGAAAATATAAGGAACAATTGTTTAAGATAGCTGTGCTATGTGCCATTGTTGAAACATATTTTTATTATTACATTTAAAAAAATGAATGGGAGGTTATATACCGTGAGAACATGAAAAATAAGGTGAATGACTTCGGAGTAAATTTTAATTTGAAAAGAATTTCGATGACTTTCAGTGTGTTAAAAATAACATTTTTTAAATTATGTTGTGGTAAGTTTGCAATCGAAAAGAGTGAGAAATTTGAACAGAAAAAAATCATCTAAAAAATCTACTTCTACGATTTAGTTTTCAGTAGCATTAAATAAAATAAAAAACAACTTGTATATTATGGGAATACTTGTAACATAACTTTTTCCTTTTACATTTAAAATTAAATATCTAGTATGATTAAACGAATTGTTAAATGTTCAAGTAATTCCTTTGATATAATTAAATACTTGTCTTTAACTTTCTTAAATGAATCTATGTAATGGTTAAACTCAATAACTAGAATATTATTGCGAAACATTTTTCTTTTCTTTCTTCTTATTTTTTTACTTTCCTCACAATTGTCAAAAACTTGAAATAAGTCCCAGATATGCTCTCAGAGAATAAGACTTAATATTGCTTATTTTATATTTGACAAGGAAATAGTAACAGATTATTCCTCAAGAATTTTTCGAACCAAGAAATCAATTTTGAGATGTCGTTTAACTATCTTGAAACTTTTCAACTTGTGTATTGTGGTATAGTCGGACTTCCCACCAAATTACGCTACAGTAGGAAAAGTAAAGTAACGCACCCCTATAGCACAAGACAACAACTGCAGTGAAATTTTTGTCACACCTTTTTAATTCACTCTCAACAACTGCGCTTTAATTTTTATTCTGCCAATCACACTTTTTAATTTCTTTCTCCACGCACATTTCTAAAGCGTCACATTTTTCCAGGTTCGATGTTGTGTTGCATCGTCACAGTGTGAGGCCTGACATGGTGGACAATTTTAGAGCTGGATTGAAGCATGGAACTTTTAGCCCCGCTCTCCCCTACAGTTGGAAAGTGAAGCTAATTACCCTGAATTGCTAACCTAGATGGCACAAGACCACAACAACCTCACTTTAATTTTTTCGCAGCTTTTTAATTTCTTTCTCAACAACTGCGCTTTAATTTTTATTCTGACCATCACACAGAAATCTCCACGCAAATATCTAAAAGCGACCATTCATGAAGCGTCACATTTTTCCAGGTCCGGTGTTGCGTTGCAGCGTCACAGTGTGAGGTCCGACATGCGTGGACAATTTTACAGCTTGATTAAAAAACGAAACTTCTAGCCCCGCTCTCCCCTACAGTTGAAAAAGTGGCGCCACGCACTCCAAAATGCCAACCTAGCTGGCACAAAACAACAACGACTCACTTAAATTTTTTCACAGCATTTTAATTTCACTCTCAACAACTGCGCTTTAATTTTTACTCTGCCCATCACAGAAATCTCCACGCACATTTCTAAAGCGACCATTAATGAAGCGTCACATTTTTCCAGGTCCGGTGTTGTGTTGCAGCGTCACAGTGTGAGGTCCGACATGCGTGGTAACGCGACGCGAGCATTGTTTCAGCGCTGAGCGGTGACGGCGTCGCTTTCCAAAATGAATGATGGGCTCCAGGAAATATTTTTTTGGCTCTTATCTCTGTGCGACAGTACTAAGGTTTCCTCAAAGTGTCAGCCGCTCAGCTGCTGTTTCGTGGTTTAGCAATGGTCTTTCTGGATTATTAAGATAGGCCAGCTATAGAAGATGACAGTAGTAAGAAAGCTGGTAATCGTTTCTATTGTCCCTAAAGCTCTGTTAATCACTTGAGAGCTTTGAAGATGATCTTAAGGACAAAACTATTGTCTACATTCTATGGATGTCGTTTCAGGAATGTGTAGCCTCATTTGCATTATTTAAGCTCATGCAGATCTTCAATAATTACTATAGATCTGATTTTGTCAACCTGTGACCCATGGGTCGCTTCCTCAGTGCCCTATTTCCTACTTTTGAGCAGCGACCTATTTGTATTCTAAAAATAAAGAGTAGTGTGTGAACATATATTATGAAGTACGAATATGAGACTAACACTTAAATACTGTATAAATAAATAAATAAATGAAGAGTTTAAATAATAACATCAGCAACATTTTTGCTTGATTACAAAGCATTTTCCCCTTGAAGTAAAAGTTGCATTACAATGTGGAAAAAAATCGATAATTTTGGATAAATTAAAATATCTCTGATGCGAAATTTTTCCTTAATAACACATATTTTCTTTGATTTTGACAGATACGAGAAAGGTTTTCGGATTCAACAAGATTTTGATGCAATACGCTTTGTTAACAAATTATGCATGTGGTTTCACTTTTTGCGTTAAAATTAATCTGTGAAGGTTTGTCCTGTAAGAAAAAAAAACAAAACATGCATTTTAAGATTTTTAATCCTGCCTTTTTCAACCCTCTGTTTATTCACGTAGGTTCAGCTCCGACGGATAGTTCCAGTGTACATGACAAGCTTTTTATAGAGAGCTTGAAATGTTTTCGCACTGTTTATTTATTCACATTCTAATGCATCACAAATTACATGACAAGAAGCAAATATGTAACAAATTCTTTAAAAAAAAATTTTAATAATATTTTCTTTAATTAGAGTATTTCTGAATTTTATTAAGTAATATGTATGAAACATTATCTAGTGTTTAATCTTAAACGTTGATAGTTTACGTTTACGAGAAGATTGTTGCATACGTTAAGTACATCCCATGCATCTACTCATATACCTCCGAAAAATTAACGCCTCTGTTCAAGAGACAACAAGAAGTTCTGTCAAGAACTAAACGAGCCTACTTTCCCGTACATCGACATCGGCATTCTAGCATCTGATCATTATTCTCTTGATTATCTAAGACTAAAAATTATGTCAAACATACCTTTTTAGCACTTGAAGCTGATTTCTAAAAGCAAAATATACCCCTCTCATCAGATGAAATAGACACATAAAAAGTAAATAAATGAATAAATAAAGCTTTGTCGCACGTTTTAAAGAATGTAACTGTTACAGTTCTTCCGTAGAAAAATTCCTCAATTGTTTTCAAAAAAAAAATTAAAAGTACAAAGTACATCAAAACACATTTTATCAAAGAAAGAAAAAAAATAAAGAAAAAAAAGAAAAAAAAAAAACTCGTCCGTTGATAAAATGTCTCGAATTTCACTTTTAATCCGTTGCCAGGGGCCCTACTCTCATTGTATCGTCAATATAGTCGATACCGAGAATACGGGTTTTTTGTGCCCCGTGACGTCACATCTCGTGAGACACGAATAATCGCTAATCTCAAAGCCACTTCTAATTTAAGGTATCTAGAATCGCACCGAGAAGTTTACGACAGGGTAAGAAGACGTGAGATGCCTTCCTCGGCAGTGAGAAGCTGTTTGTTTATTCCATTTTTTCTCAACGCGGAGTGTGCCATAATGTTTATAAGTTCTGAAAATGTGGTTTAGTATGTTTTTACATTGAGAGTCAAGATTTTTTCTTTATTTTGAGTTTGAATTTGGGAGAGGCATCCATTTATCGGCAGTAATTGGAACTCTGCAACTTTGCCGATTATCTATAATCATCTTATTTTACTGAGAAATTGGCCAAAATTTTGCAAATTGAAATTACTTTAAGGTATGCCCAAAACTTGAATTTATATATTTACTTAACCAGGGTGTCGATCTAACCCAAGGGGGAGGGATACATTTCCTTTAATAAAATGAGCTCTTTACTCAAATTCTATTTTCTACCAGGGGAGGGGGGAAGCATTTTGTTTTTATCGTATCGTATTTAAGTTTAATTTTACCTCACGGAATAATTGAATCATAGTTTTTCAAGTCTTAAAATGATAGTAAAAGCATAAAACATGAATTTGTTTATTTCAATTCTCAAACATAAAGTGTTTTAAATGCATTTTGGAAAAAAGATCCGCAGACATTTAGGATCTCCATTTTTCTCTTATGCATTGCCCCAAAAATAGGGACTTGTACTTAATATTTAGAGAGTGAATATATATCTCTTATTGGCGAAAAGGCCAAAATATCGCGAAAAGCAGAATTGAGTCTATCAAAATCATTGCAAAAAGCGCAGCACATGCAGTAATTTTTACCCCCCTCAAACAACAAATGTTTTAAATACACGTTTTGAAAAAGTGATACCTAGACAAAGGGCACAACTTTGTGGGATATTGAGCACGAGCTTTATGTGCTACCCCCCCCCCAAATAAAAACAATATAATGAAATAGTAAAATATTTTGGATTTCAAGTTTTCGAAGGAGTATTTTTTAATTTATTTTTTATCTTGTCATAGTGCGATATGAAATTTCTCCATTTTAAAAACTTTAGAGATATTTAAGGCCTTTTTTTGCCTTGCCCAGACATGTGATTTTTCTTTACTTAGTATTTAAAGACTGTAAAAACAACTATTATTGCGAAAACAAAACTGAGTAACGCAAAAAGGGGTCTTTTACTTAAAGATTGAATTAAAAACTGTTATTGCGATAAAGTCAAAATATTGCTGAAAACAAAGTCATGAAGTTAAATGATTTAATTTAACAAATATTTTTAAATATTAGTATTATTTTTTTAAAGTATTCATAAATTTTTTCATGTTTAGTCGAAGCATTTGATACATTGAAATGAATTCGTATAATGTATTTCGACACCTTACTTCGCTTACGCTTGTATGCTCGTATGTGTTGAAAAAATGTACTAATTGCGATTTAAAATTCTAATATTTTTAAATTCCTGAAACGCAACACCTTAATCTGCCCGAATGCTTTTAATATTTGGCTCTCGAATATTTTTGCCATCTATTGCGGAGGCTAAGCTAAACCAGAAAGTTAAAGCAAAATTCACGCACGAATGTTGATGTAACGCGAGTGAGATATACTAAAAATACTGTCATTTGATTGGTCAATCGTTTTTCCTTCTCGATACGCGGTAGAAGGAGAGAAAATTCTCGCTTGGGCACATTAGGGCTTTCAGATTAGTACAAAATTTGACAAGCGACTACTTTTTCGGCTATTCTTGCTTGTCGTGAGGGAGTAATAGACGTCACTGGAAGTTCCAGGAAGTTTCAGAGTAGGGCCCCAGTTGTTAAATAAAGAATAAAATGCCCTCGTGAATGAAACATTTTTGTTACAAAAAAAAATCGTCTGCCAAAAATAATAATAATAATAATAAATTCAATAAAACAAATGAATAAATAAACAAAAAATCGTCTGCACAGTTAGTCATTTTTTTTTCGGACTGTTTACTCAAAAGTTATTAGGGGTGACAGCTTGCTTGAGCGGTTCAATGTTGAACGAAAAATTGTTCAAATCGGAAATGTAAATACGGGAATGAAGTATCCTTGAAAAGTTCTTTCCAACAAAAAAAAGTTTGTTCAAATCGGACTGTTCATTAAAAAGTTAGTATCGCGGGACCGGTTATTTGAACGGCTCAAAGTTGAACCAAAAATTGTTCAAATCAAAAAATCAAATATGGGAATGAGCTGTACTCGCCGAGATCTTTCCAACAAAAAAAAGTTTGTCCAAATCGGAATGTTCATTCAAAAGTTATTAGGGGGGGACAGACAGACCGACCGACCGACCGACAGACAGACACACAAATTCCCCATCTCAATACCCTACTTTCAAATTTTTAATTTTTCGATATTTATTTCATTTTTTTGTTTCTTTTTGACTTTTTTTTTACTTGGCGATATTTTTTGGACTTGGCGACATTTTTTAGATGCATTAAGCCAATTTTAATGCTTTTTTCGTCTTTTTTATTTTTAACGGGAAAGTAGGCTAAAAAATAGTCCTCTTAGTGCCCTTTATTAAGTGAATCTGCTCACCGTAAAACTGAATGTTGTTTTTACAGTATAATACAGCTAATTTGATAGTAATAAACTGTAAAAATTGCTAATTTTACAGTAATAAATTGTAAAATATCTACTTTTACAGTACTAAACTGTAAAATTGCTAATTTATCAGTTTATTACCGTGCATTTTAGTTTTAAACTAGAACCTTTGCTGCCAGTATTATACTGTATAAACAACAGCCCATTTTTTGCAGTGCTGTATTTCTTTACTGCACGAAAACAAACGCTTTATTTCTACAGATATTTCAAGCTACACTATTCAAATTAATGTTATGCTCGATAAAGTTTTATTGAAACATTAAATAGAAATGAAAAGAGATTGGATGATACATTGCAAATAATCAGCTGTGATATCAAACGTTCAAAAGTCTTTTAAAAATGTATATTTGCATGATTACTCTACTTCAGAGAAAGTTATTGTAAGTCTGTGAATGTGCCAATGAATTATCTTTTATGCATAAATTTTGTGCCCTTAACCTTTTCCTTCATTGAAATTATTTTGCAAGATTAAAATATTCATACTTGAAGAAATAAAATTTAAAACAAAACCAAAAATCATTAAAATGTATATGATGAATCGAATGTCAGAAATTACTCCCTTTAAATTACTGAAATCAATCCATGATTTCAATACATCTTTTTTATTTTTTTAAAAGTATTATTCAATTTTCATGCAGAGAAATGAGCACAAGATTTCTCAAATGGAGGTTCAATCTGTAGATAATCATAAACACTGAAAATTTGCATAGAAATAGGGTCCCATCTTTCAAACTTCACAAGTGCTGACTAATTTCAAAATTTGCGTCTACTTCTTCACGATCTTTACGAGCATTAAAACTCGTTGAACATAAAATACCGGCGAATAAACAAGGGAAAGTCCTGGGATAAATTTCGTCCTCTCTAGACTTCCTCTAATTTATGCACGAAGAATGAAAAATAAATGAATCTTCTCCCCTTAAACACGCCTCAACAACAATGGCCTCATAATCACCAAACGCGACCGTTATTGTCCTCTCGATTCCGCTCACGAGTAGAAAAAAAAATGGCGCGACTTGATTTACGACTTTTAATATTCGAATCACGCAGCGTCAAAATTCTTTCTGTCACGGAGAAAGCCACGACTTTCGGGAGAAATGACACATTATGCAGGCGGCATTTTTATGACTTGTCTTATTATGACTGGGGTTTCGATATGCAAACCACCGGTCGATCGTGTGTGAACGAGACGAAGCTTTCTAGACGCAGACAAGGGGAAAAAAAGTCATTGTTTTACACATGGATCGTCTGTCTCGGTGTGCAAATTAATTTGGACACAGACGCTTTTGTTGTTTTTTGTTTTTTTTTTACTACCGGGATCTTTTGTTTGGGTTAGAATATCCGTGGACAGTTTTCTGAACTGAATTCATCGCTTGACTGCTATGGAGCTACTTCTCATGGTCATATGTCACATGCTAATCTACATTCAGTATTCAATACAGATTCATACGCTAATATAGACCCACATGTCAATAATATACACTCTCCCATAACAGGGTATATTTATAGACATACTAACTAAAGGTGTTACAAAATTAATAATGTCTAAAGATTTTTTTTACTATTTGATGGTAAATCTCGGCTTTCGGGAGAAATGACAAATTATGAAGACGGCATTTTTATGGCTTGTCTTATTACGACTGGGGTTTCGATGTGCAAACCACTGGTCAATCGTGTGTGAACGAGACGAAGCTTTCCAGACGCAGACGAGGGGAAAAAAAGTCACTGTTTTACACATGGATCGTCTGTCTCGGTGCGTGAATTAATTTGGACACAGACGCTTTTGTTGTTTTTTTTATTACCGGGATCTTTTGTTTGGGTTAGAATATCCGTGGATAACTTTCTGAACTGAATTCAGCGCTTGACTGCTATGGAGCTATTTGATTGGAGCTATATTATGGAGCTATATTATGATCATATGTCACATGCTAATCTACATTCAGTTTTCAATACAAATTCATGCGTTACAGTTCCATAACAGGGTAGACTTATAGACATTCTAGCTAAAGTTGTTACAAAAATCATGCCTCAAAATATCATGCCTAACGATTTTTTTACTATTTGGAAGAAAATCTCTGCTTTCGGGAGAAATGACACATTATGAAGGCGGCATTTTTATGACTTGTCCTATCATGACTGGGGGTTTCGATATGCAAACCACCGGTCGATCGTGTGTGAACGAGACGAAGCTTTCCAGAGGCAGACGAGGGAAAAAAAGTCATTGTTTTACATATGGATCGTCTGTGTGTGTAAATAAATTTAGACACAGACGTTTTTGTTGTTTATTTTACTACCAGGATCTTTTGTTTGGGTTAGAATATCCGTGGATAACTTTCTGAACTGAATTCAGCGCTTGACTGCTATGGAGCTACTTCTCATGATCATATGTCACATGTTAATCTACATTCAGTTTTCAATACAGATTCATACGTTAATATGGACTCGGATGTCAATAATATGCCCTCACAGTCCCATAACAGGGTAGACTTATAGACATTTTAGCTAAAGGTGTTTCAAAAATATTATGTCTAAAGATTTTTTTCCTATTTGGGGGAAAATCTCGGCTTTCGGGAGAAATGACAAATTATGAAGGCGGTAATTTTAAGACTTGTCTTGACTGGGGTTTTGGTATGCAAACCACTGGTTGATTGTATGTGAACGAGGCGAAGCCCCACCTCCCTTTTACACAGACGAAAAAAAAAAAAATCAAATTTTTTGCACATATATTGTCTGTCTCTGTCTGCAAATTAATTTGGACACAGACGCTTTTGCTGTTTTTTTATTACCGTGATCTTTTGATTGGGTTGGTTAGAATTAGAATATCGGTAGATAGTTTCCTGAGGTGAATTCAGCTCGTGGGTGCTTTGCTTCTCATATGCCACATGTCAATATATACTCAGTTTGGTCAATATAAAAGTCATGTTAATATAGATTCAAATGTCAATATAGATCTGGGCCGTAACCAATCGTTAATTTCGGGGAGGGTTTTAATAAACACAGTTCTCGTGAATTCTAAATGATTAATAGAATTTTATGTTATTCGTAAAACCGACCACTTTTTGTTACAGCAGGTTATTTTAATGAGAGGGTGCTGCTTTTAAGAGTATTCACTCACATGAGCAAATGTGAAAGATAACAAATGTATGAAATGAAGAATAAAAAAGTAACAGGTACACAGCATAACTTCAACCTTGTTAAAAAATCCATGTATTTTTAGTAACTACGTGTACGTAAATTCGATGTAATACATATCTTAAATTCATACATTTTTTGTTATCGATAAAATAGGGTAAATATACAGTTCAGCACTTTCACATTTGAAGAGTTTTGTCAAATATTCGTTAAGATCAGGTGTTTAAAATTTGAAGGAAAACGCTGTATTGTTTTGCAAGAGATGATAGTCCCAATAACAATAACAAAAATAAATACTACGTATAAAGCACAGTGTGATTTGCATAATTATTCATTACTTATTTTATTTTTCAAATGAATTTTAAAAGAAATAAATAAAAGTAAGTTTTTTTTTCAACACAAAAAGGATAATAAAGAGTATTTTTGGAACAGTTTTGAAACATTTCGGAGGGGGGGGGGTTGAACCCTTAAAAGCCCTCCCCTTAAATACAGTCCTGATATAGTCTCATAGTCACATGGCAGTGTAGACTTAGATATTTTACCTGAAGAAGTTACGAAAATATCAAGTAGAGAATGTAAATATTTAATCATTTTACTATCGGAGACATTTGTTTGGGTTAGCTACTATGTAGACAGTTTTCTGAATCGAAGTGAGATCTTGGATATTATGAAGTTGCATCTCATGCCAATATACACATAGTTGTCAATATAAAGTCACATATTGATACGACCTCAGATGTCAATTTAACTTATGATATTTAGTCGTTCAAAAGTTGTTTAAAAAAATGAAAACAAATGTTCAATATAGTATAACACATCATTCGATAGCTTATGCCATTCATATCTTAATACTTGACATAAATTGGCCTTTCAGAATAATTGAAACAATTGAAACAAATTCTATTCATTTTTTCAGCTCAATTAATTTTAACGTTTCGAATTATTCTGCCAAACCTTTGGAATGAGATTAACTTTTAATGAATCTGTCTGTCACGTTTCGGTGTTCCCGAACTGTGCCAGCCTTTTTTTTCACTCGAGGTTTTTTATGTAGAAGGTTAATCAAATCAAATTTTACCCACTGATTCCGCATGATGTATAATCGCCATTTAACTTTTATTCCTCAGAATATTATTTATCTTCGGCGTGAAAAACGGATTACTTGAAAGAATGAAAGTGCAACAAAGAACATATTCATAAGAGGACGAGAAGAAGGACCAGGTAACCATCCTAAGTTTTGCTGTTCATCATCTTCAAAAGCAGAAATTACACTTTAAAATTACTTAATAGCACACTTTCCAACTTCGGTGTTACAGATTGTTAACACGATCAAACGGAATTGCAATAACTAACTGCACTAATATTGTCCAAAAAGAGTTTTTTCCCTTCTGCCAAAACTCTATATCATCTTTAAGAATAATGATTTTTTTCCTTTCCTTTTCTTTCTCTTCAAACAGTTTGAGTGATTTTCGTTATTGTAAATGGAGAAATATAAAACTACAACTATTTTTATTCATAATAATTTTGCTTAAATTACATATTTCAGTCAAAATTGACAACCGCTAATTAAATTGAACCTAAATGCTTTCAGAATTCAGTCAATTATTAATGTTACAATCGGTTGGTACATCGTCCAGAAAAATAATAGTAGTGAAAAATAATTTTCCTTGAAATAGGCTGTAGTGTAGCAACCAATCCTTTGAAAAATTACGAGTAAAAAAGGGCTCTTTCTTATCAGCAGGAACTTAAAATTTGATTTATTAATGAAATATTTTTTACTATAAGCGCTGGTAGAGTATGTTCAACGTAGCGTGAGTTACCGTTCAGTTTAGCTATTATCATAAAGGTTTTGTTCCAGTAAAGAAAAAAATGTAATTAAAAAAAAATATATTCAAACCGAACTAATTTAGTAACAGTCAAAATCAAACTACAAGTGAACAGATTAACAGAGGTAACCAAGACTAAGCTAGAGCAATCTAAATTCTCTTATAAATTATAGTTTAGTTTAAAAATTTATCCATTTGATGCTCAGAAAGCAGATATCCATTGTCCGAAAATTTAGTTCGCATTTGGCTTATAAATCTGCACCGTTGGACTACTTTTTTTTCTAACACTATTATGCATCTGTAATCATTTTAAGAATGTGCTATTTTCTCACATGCCAAATTTTGAATAATTCCTTGCGTGTACTAAAACTGAAGTGGTATAGATTACAAAAAAAATTTAGTTCGAGATAAAAATTATAAAAAAGAATCTGCTTACCAGAACAAAAGTGATGCCACTCGAAACAAAAATCCTTCAAAAATATTATTTCAAACTCATGGTAGAGAGCCTCTTAAATATACATCGCTTTTGCACATGGTGATCTTCCTTTTGTACACTTTCAGAGCACATGAAAATTCTTCTTAGAATTATGTATCTGGAACCCCCTCCTTTCGAGCAAAAAAAAAAAGGTTCCATTTTAAACTCTAAATAGTTCCTCCACCTGTCTGCAACCGAGTACAAAAGACGGTTCACAAAGCCATATTGGAGGAAGAGGATTCTAAGGATGGGGCAAGGCGTACCATTCACTTTTTTAGTTACATAGATATCTTTCCGGACCAATAATTTCTCAGAGATCGTTTGATAGGTTCTTAGGGGACTCTGAGAGGAGATATGTAATGTTCTCTCACGGTGGGAGATGAGTGCCGAGGCAGGCCAGATTGGTCAAGTGAGATTAACAGATCATAAATTTTGAAAAGATCTGCTACGTCTGCAGTCTTTGTATGCTTTTTTTTTAAATTGTGTTATTTATGTATTTTAAAATTCGGTTAATGAGAACGACATCACACTTTTTGCCCTCTGACTGATCACGTTAGAAGTTACCTTTAATATAAATCTTATAGCAAGGTTCAAGAAAATTTCTATTTCATGTTCTTTACACCAAATTCAAGCAACATTACTATTTTTCTTCCAATCTTTTTGAGCAAAAAACAAGGCACTTTTGATTAAACCCTTTCTTTAAACTGTTCGAGTAGTATAAATACTTCAGAACATTCATTACTAACATTTTAAATGATGAAATTACGGAATAAGGTTTTAGAAAAAAAGTACCTTTATTTTCTAACTTAAACATCTTAATAAAATAAGCAAATTATTAAAAAAGATGGGTGGAAAATGGCAAACAAAGGGAAGTTAGACTGGTATTTTATTTATAAAAGTGTTTCCTCTTCACTTTTCTTTAATTTCATTTTACTCATAAAAAACCAGAAAGTCGGGAAAAAAATATTGAAGATTAGTTTTTCATCATCGAATGTTTTTTTCCAATCTTTCCAGTAAATTCCTCGAATTAAAAACCATTTCGTCAAGACTCTGCTTGTACCACACGTTTCTTCTCCTCTGAATGTTCCTTTAGGTTCCTCCCATTTCATTCCTCTCAGTAATAAAGATAAAGAGAAACATTCACAGAGAGATTCAGAATATACATTGAGGATATTTTGGTTATTTTTACACTATGCATTTTCTTCTTTTCCAATAATCATCTCAAAGAGAAAGAGAGAGAGAAACGAAAGGGGAAAACACGGGGATGTTTTATTTTAGTTTATCGATGAGTGTTTTTTTCTCCCTCTGCTTTCACTTCATTTTGTTTCACATATGAAAAACATCATCAAAATTGAATTTTTCAACTATTTTTTACTATCATGATCCGGTTTTTTCCCCCATTTTCTTTTCGTTTTCGTTCTATCTTCTTTTCTTCTTCTTCAAAATCGAACGAAAGCAATCTAGGTTTTTTTAATGTTAACAATATTTTCATTATTTCTTGTAATATAGTATGTTCTTCTTTAAAATCAGCTAATTTTAGTATAATATTTAGCTCAAAATAAAAAGGATAAGTAGACCCAAGTAGCATCAACTCATCGGATTTTGCTCGGCCGATCAACAAACTCCTCGTAAACTGATCCTGTAACGTACGATGACATCGTTCCGATCAGTATCCGAGCACGGTTTTCGATGAGCTACTTTTCATCGGAAAGCGATATCCTTCCGATCAACTTTCCCGATGAAATTCCTCGGCACGGGACTGTTCTGCTCGTAAATTGCTCCAAATCTCATCGTATTCTCATCGGATTTTGCTGCTCGGATTTTGCTCGGCCGATGAGACATATTGGATCATCGGCCGATGAGAATTTCATCGGGTTTCGATGAATGGCCGATCATCGGCCGATGAGATGATGCTGCTAGGGGAAATAATTAAAATATTTTCCTTTATTTTCCCATACTTTCTTTTTAAGTTTAAAAATTTTATCTCTACCAAATTTTCGAAGACTCAGCATGTTTTCCTGCTTTTGTTGCCAAATCCCTTGTAAAAGGGGGTGGGGGGGGGGGAGACTCAACCTCATTTTTTTTAAATTAGAATAATTTTGACTAGTCTGAATATATCTGCAGCTGTTTATTTTTTGCTATAAATTACTTGAAAAGGAAAAGAAAAATATCAAGTTGTTTTCCTACAATCTGTCTATTAGTATTTTTCTCGTTTACTTTAAAAAAGCGAAAGAATATCATTCAAGATTTTAAATAATTTGATTGTGTTCTGCCAGTATTTTCTTTTTCTCCTCGTGATTAACCTTGTTTTATTATAAAATAAATAATTAACCTTGTTTTATTAGTATAAACATATAAATGTTTTATTAATAGAAACATCAGAAAGAACAGAAAAATAAATAAAAAAAAAAATAGTTGTGAACCAAAAGGAAACATAAATAGAGGAAAAAAAAAAAAAAAAATAAGGAAAATGAAAAGTAAACATACGTGAATATTTTAATTTCATTTGATATGGGAAGTATTTTTCTTCCTCTACTTTTTTACGCAATAAAAATTTTTTCTCGCTTGAAGTATTATTTTCGGATCACTCCTTGCTCGTCATCGGAGATGTTAGCCACTTTTTTCTTAATTCCTCCGAACTAAAAACATGTTGGGAAAGCATACACATTCAAAGTATTTTTTTATGCTTTTGATTTGCTCTTGCAGCATTTTTTTGTCCTCCCCTTTATTTATTTCGTCTTCTGTACAAAAATTTAAACGAAAAATTAATAAAGAAAATCTAAAAAAAAAGGGGGAAAAAAAAGAAAAAAAAAAAACGTGGTTAA
>JAXGGA010018137.1:0-22763 GCA_038373865.1 Uloborus plumipes
ATAGAACACACCTTCAGGCTCATTTCGAATGCTTCCATTATTGAATAGGACCTCCGCCTTTTCGTGAAATGCCACTTAAGTAAACTCATGTTTTGCACAAGAAAAAAAATGCTTGTCGTAGTTTATTCAAATTTTATTCAAACAAAATTATATTATATAAATTTCAAGTATTTTTTTATTAAATCCTCATACTTTCAGCAACATATCTGAGAATTTTTGGAAATATTGAAAGATTTCTGCACCCGTCACAATTTACTGAAGAGATACGTAAACATGCAGATTAGGCTTAGTGGTTGACAGAAAATGCAATTTTTTGAAAAGTTTGACGGCCTGTAAAACAAAAACCAGATCACATATGGGAAAAAGAATTCATATGGTTACTTACCACCATAAAAATATTAAATACACCAAGTTTTATCAAAATCCGAGGACATGGGTTACAAAATCCCGTTTTCCTGGGTGATTTGACATGGATTGACCCTTCATTAAAATAGTTGGTGATAAATATCAATTTTGAATCGATAATTTCCAATGCAAAATAAATTTGGCTCGGAATGAATGAAAAACTCGAATGCGTACATGTAGTGCCATCTGTTGATAATCAAGAGCTATATTTTTCGCGGCAATATGCGATTTTCCTCTTTTTAGCGTTTCTCTCTTTTAGAGCCTTTGTTGAACACAATCCACTGAAAAGTGAAACAATTTCGCAGGCAGGCGAAGTTTTTTTTTTATATTGCATTAAAAGAAAAAAATACTTTACTTAGAGTTAAAGAGTTGTTGCAAAAGCTGATTATAAAATTTTATTACAGTTTACTTGCAATAATATTTTATTATGATATTTAAGATAAGCAAGGCCGTATCCAGAAAAAAATTTCGGGAGGGGCCCAGTTTCGCACATTGCCCAAACACACATACATTTTTGTGTGTGTTATGAGTCTAATTTCTAGTTGCCCCCCCCCCCACCCCCCCGCGATGTTTGATGTGTGTGTGTTTTGTTTTTTTTTTCTCTCATTTCTTTATCTTATTGTTTTCTAGAACTGACCTTTATTAGGGGTAGGGGTATCAAGAGAGATATGCAATGAGAACTTTTTTAAGTGGGGTAGAATATCCGTAATTTTAGGGGGTCCGGGGTTTCTCCCCCGGGTAAATTTTTGAAAAAAAGTTTTAAAATTCTGCATTTTGAGGCCTTATATGGGGCAATTGGGACTTCAAAAACATGTTGGAAAAGTAGGCAAACAACAATCTCATAAATTTTCTGCATTCTTTTGCAAACTAAGATTAATCGAAGCATAAAAAATTTTTTAGTTTAACAAACGATTAACATTAAGTGACAGAGAGGAAGGACAAGGGAGGAGAAAAGATTAACACATTATCACTTGCTTACATGGGTTTTTACTATAGTTACATAGTAGTTTTTGATCAGTTCCCCAACTCACCGACAGAAACAGCACTTAGTAACATAAAATAACCAATAGTATAAAACACATAAAATTCTTTAAAAGAAAAGTGTAGAGATTAAAAAAAATAATTAACGACAGAGTAACATTCTGGCCATTTAGTTAATTCATAGTTTAATTACTTGATAAGAAATAGGATTGAAGCACTTTTAAAGGAGTTTCAAAAAGGTATTTAAGGATTTTCAAAGACTCTAGACCAGTTAAAATTCTTAAAAGCATTTCATTTGCACTTTTTAGTTTCTGACGTTTTAAAATTTGATTGGACAGTCTTACGAAATTGTTAAAACTTTGAAAGACACATCTTTTAAAGAATAAAAATTGATATTAAAAAAATACTTATAACGACAATTTTCAATCACTAGTACTGCAGAAAACGAAAAAGAATACAGGAAGGGTAATATTTTTTCTCGTGCTTAACGTATTAATAAAGGAATCAATTACAAAGTAACTTCTAAAATACTGAATTAGGTATTTAATGAATAGTCAGAAATGAAACATGTGAGTCACAAAAAATTCTTTTTGAAAATATGCTACAAAAAATGCTGGAATATGATTTTTGCATTACGCAGAATATTTTTTTAATCAAGGAGCTGAGTTTCCCACAACTTGATGCCCACCTCCCCATTTGTGTTAAAAGCTTTAAAATTCAAAGTTTACAGCTATATTTAACAAAGTTTTCAAGGTTTTTAAGCATTTGTAAATGGAATTTTTTTTAAGTAACCATTTGTCTAAGATTGGTGAGCGTCCAACAAAGTAAAGGATCTGTGAGAACGTATTCGTTTTTGTGTGGTCTTGTTTATTGAAGACATATTTAGCTATTAAAATCCTTCGAGGGTTACAAATGCTAATGGGGACCAACAAAGTACCTTCTTATTTGAATCAGGGCGGCGAGAAGCAATCTCAGCCTAATCGGAAACTAGGGGTCCGGCGATTAGGAGGTAAAAATCTGAGTGGTGTAAGTTTTGTAAGTTTTATGGGGGAGAGGGGGGCGCTGATCAAACTGACAAGTAGCTTGCTTTGAGCCTGAATATATTTGGGAAAGAGAGCTGGAAGTGCTAATGAGAGTCTTGTTTTCAAGTATGTTTTGCAACTAATGAAAATTTGAATTGTCTTTTTTTTTTTTTTTTGTACTTCTTCAAATTTTTACTCATTTAATAGTTAAAAGAAACAAAAAAAAAAAAAAAAACTTTTTTTTGCCATTTGAAATTAAAAAAAAAAAAACAGCTTTTTTTTTCTGTTTTACATTGTAAAACATTTCGGGTTTCGGGGGGGGCTCGGGCCCGTCGGGCCCCCCCTCTGGATACGGCCTTGAAGATAAGCATTCTTAGTACTGTTTTATATTCCGGATAGTTCATTTATTAATGTTTTTAAAAAAATAGTGCACTTATAGGGATTTTTTTAATGTTTTCTTATTTTTGCTTTTTCATTTAGTGCTTGATTATTGATACATGAATGGAATCAAATTCGATTATTAAATATTCGTAAGTTTTTGCAATTATTTGGTGGGATTGAAAAACCTTTATTTCATTTTATAAAACGTATAGAAAATTCACTAATCATTTGCATATCTCACCTCCGCTAATGCATATTGTAAATTTCATATAGTTTGCACACTTCCTTCAAGGTGTTGCATTTACGGTGGCCAGCAATGTAGTAGTAATTTTGTACCCATAATATTGCAACAATTTTCAATTTAGTGTTAATCCCAGACCTAGTTCGTTCTTAAACTTTAATGCTTGACTTTTTTTCATGTAGATCTGCTGATAAAGAGAGAAAGTCGTGAGAAAAGTGCTTTTTCGATATCTGTATCGCTTTGAAGACAAACCCTTGTAAAGTTTCCAGAAAAAAAAGTTCAGAGTTCAGGAATAAGTTGAACTTTAAGTACCGAATTTGCTGTATTACATGGAAAATTTAGGAGGTATTTTTAATTTGGAATTCTGCTGAAAATTACAACTTTCCGCGCCTTTCAAATGATTCTAAATAGTAGGCTTTAAACATTCCCCCAAAATTTTGATATAAGTGAATGCATTCACTGTTCCAGTCATAAATTTCAAGAGCCCATGTCCTGTGCTGGATCATTTTGAAAGAGGCAAAAAATTGCAATTTAAAACGAACTCTTCACTTTGACATTCAACGAAATTATCAAGGGCAGTCCAATTTATTCATGAATAATTTCGTTAACTAAGTTACAACTTTCCATCACCAAACCAATATGGACATTGGAAAAGTAACTGTCCTCTATTTCCTCCATGAAAAAAATCTCGCATTATAGTTTTGGATTTTCTGAGAATTGTCCTATATTGAAATTTGTTGTCATATAGTCGGACAAATTACAATTGAGAAGCCTGCTACTAAGTTAAAACTGCTGAAAAGCATTATTAAACTCTGGTTTCGCGAAACATTGTAGGAGTACATTCAGAAGTTGACATCTTCCATGCAGACCCATTGCAAAACTATCCTCACAGCTTGTGGAGGATTTACTAAATAACGAAGTGCTCCCCACTGGTGTATAGCATACACTTCTAAGTCCGTGTAGTTTCTCAGATCTCAGTTATATGGAATTCACGCTGACTAAAATGTTTGTGCATCTATCACTTTGTTCCACATTTTCTTAGATATTTTATTTCTCGCCTTTTTCATTATGAAAAATAGTTAAGAGTAAATAATTTATTAATTTTTATAAAATATAAGTGGGATTAGTCCCACTATTGTATTTTATCGAAACAATACATGATTGCATAACACATACGCATAAGAAAAATTCTGCGCACTTTTCCACTTTGTCGCTTCTTTGTGGTTTCTTTTTTTTTTTTTTTTTGTCCGCCACTGTATTTTTGTTTAAACACATACAATCTATACACACACACACACACACACACACACACACACATATATATATATATATATATATATATATACATGCGAGCGTACGCTGATGTCAGAGGTGCTCTGTCTATCCCATTAAATATGTTGGCGATTCCCCTTTAAATTTTACGGAGCAGTATCCCGCCGAAGAAAGAGTCCAACCAAAATGATAACAAACCCCTCTAATATCAATCCCTTAAAATTTTCTAATATTCCAGTCTATGCCATTAACGCTCCCTCCCTCTCCCCCTGTGTGAATTCCAGTTTATATCAGTAAAATATACAACAATGTAGCTTTACAATCGGTTTCGGAATGCTTGAAACAAATTGAAAACATAAATCCAGAAAGTTATTATAGGCAAGTTTTTTTTTTTTTTTTCCAATTTCTATTTTCCTTCCATTTAATGCAATAGAGCCAGCGATGAACAATTTCAAACCAAATGATACTTTCATGAGCAGTTGTTGCCTTTTATTACGTTCTCCAGTTTTCACAGCTGCCACCGTCATTACGAAATTTCTGCAAAGTATCCATCGTTCTGCAATCTGGAAAATATAACTCCTGTTTTATAACAGTTTTCAGGCGTCGTCGGTGTCAATCATAAAAGAAATCGAGGAGCAGGAGATAATACCGCAGAATAAAGCAGAGAAGCAAAACCAAAAGAACGCGAAATTCAGCGCGAACTAAACCGCCTTAACTTTCAAATATAATTTCGCAACCGAAAGCCATGTTCTTTCACTTGACATTGATGGATGTGGAGCGGCCTCTGGTGGCGGGATTCTTTAAACGTTAGAACAATGGATGAAATGTCAGCGCTCTCGTTGTGTGTTCGAAACCGTAATTTATCAAAAGAAAATCAGTAGGGGAGGTTATAAGAGAGTAAATAAATATACTCTAAAAACATTTCTGAGATTGGTTTATCTCGGCGTTTGGAAGTGAAAAAGAGCGCTTTACTTGCTAGATGACAGCTTGATTTTAGATTTTTGGTAAGTAATCCAAGACAGATCACTCTTCTTTTAAATCAGAGACTGGGGAATACTAGAAATGATGTAAAATGCTTTTCCATCGTTTTATTTTGTCTCATTGATTTTCATTTTTTCGAAAATCTCAACAAGAAATATTAAAGAACTTTTGAAAAATTCTTGCAGTATGTTTTTATAACAAAAATACGTACATTAGCAATGAGATATTGAAAGGTTTTAATTGAAGTTATCCTGTTTAGATTTACGTAGAGCTCTTTATAATAAACATAAGCCATTGAAATTTGTTATCAAGCTGGTCATTTTGAATTTTTCAAGGGAGAGGGCAAAGGGTCCATGCTCAACGTAAACTGTATCAAACACGAAAAACTTCGCTCACTTTCATATGAATACATCATAATTTTTCCAAAGTCTCGGGTGGGGGGGAGGGGGAGGCAAATGACCCTCTCTAACCTCTTTAAAGGATGGACCTGCTTGGTATACACATGAAATATACTACAATAAAAATTTGCAAAAGAGAAAAAAGTCAATTTTTTACCTCAAGGTGAGAAAGAGGAGCATGAAAAGATAATATAATTAAAAAAAATACCCTATTAGTTATTCCGATGAAATTGAAGCTGCGAAAGCAATGTAGGAATGCTGATGGGCAGATTTCTTAATGGACCTAATATTTTGGGTTTTCCTGACAAAAAATATTTTGTTCTGATTTGCTCTGACTTATAGCTTTTTCTCCTGATCTTCCTGATTTTTTGAAAAATCAATTTCAGGGTTCCCAACAAAATTTCAGTTTGTCCCTAAGAAACAAGGGACATAAATTCTTTAAACGAAAAGGACTTTAATCCTAAATTTTAATGGTTTAAAGGTTGGGTTGCACAATGGTTAAGGTTGCACAATGCACATGCACAGATTAATCGGCCACTTTGCCGGTCACTGTGTAAATTTATTTTTGCTCATTACAAGTAACTAGCAATGAGACGAATTTTAGCCGATTAATCTGCTGATTTTTTTTATTTATTTTTTTATTTTTTTGAATTATTTTTGCTTAGAACAAGAAACTATGCTGAATAGATTTATTGAAATCCTATTAATTATACCTATAGTTTCGAATTCTAACTGGCGTGTCCGTATTTGATTATAAATTTTATAACTATCATAGTTGGGTAAGTATGTGAGCAACATATTCATAATTCATCCATTTTTTTAACAAAAGAGACTGAGAGAGAAGGGTATAAAAGAGGTTACTGGAAAAATTTTAAATGAGGCTTAAATTTTAAAGAGAAAAGATTGAATGACTAATTTTGGAAAAAACGAACTTTTAGAGATTTGAAAATTAAAAAAAAAAAAAGATTGGTTGGGAGCCTTGCCAACTTGTCTTTTTTATGGCTATATGTTTCCAATATTAAGAAAAAAAAAAAACTCGCCCATAAACTTGATTACAATATCTGATCATCGAGATACGAGTATATGGAAATAATATAGAGTTAAATATGATATAGACTGGAGTCATTCCATGTCAAGTGGACTAGTGGTCCCCACCCGACCATCTCCGATTTGGATCAAATTTTACAGAGGTATAGACATGTCTATGAAACTAACCTGTGCAAATTTTTAGCTTCCAAGATCCAAATCTGGAGGAGCTAGGATCCCGCAAAAAATGTGGCCCAAAATGGCGGATGAACTTCATGAAACAAGTTGCAATGTTTAGGTCAAGGTTGCAGAAAATTTTATCACAGTGGAAGCCTAATTTTTTTTAGAGCTTAAAGTACTTTTGGTTGTCAACACTCGCCAGTATATTCTTTGAGATTGCACTTATTAGATTTTGTGTAGCACGTGCCTAAACTTGCGAAAAAACGCGGTGGGCAATTTTTTTCCTGGATTTCAGGTTGTCATAAATTTTTAACCAAAAAACTTCAAAGGTTTATACTTCGTAGATTTATTGTCCAAATACTTGTTTTTAATGTTTTACAGCTACAGAGCTTAAATATTGTATTTGTAAAAGATATTGTCACCCTAAGTGTTGATGAAAACGCTTCTTTTGAAAAATCGCCTGTTTTCAACTCACTATATCTCAGGTTTGTCACCTAAGACCATTTTTTCTTTGGCACCATTAGAAAGAACAGATTTTTTCCTATCGAAATGAGTTTTTTTTTCGATGGTGTTCTTTCGAATAAGGATGAACAAATTAGCTTGAAATACTGTCTGTTATGAAGAATTGGCATAATTAGGTTAAGACTGCAGAAAATTTTATCACACTGGGGGCCTAATATTTTTGGAGTTTAAAGTACTTTTAGTGGTCAATACTCTCCAGTATTTTTTGTGAGATTGAGCTAATTAAATTTTGTGTACCACGCATGTTAACTTGCAAAAAAACGCGTTAGGCAATCTTTTTCCTGGATTCATAAATTTTTAACCAAACAAATTCAAAGGTTCATGTTTCGTAGTTCTATTGTCCAAATACTTAGTTTTAATGTTTTACAGCTGCAGAGCTTACATATTGATTTTGTAAGAGATATTGTTGTCAAAAATGTCTATCAAAATCATTTTAATGAAAAATCGCCTGTTTTCAACTCACTGTATCTCAAGTTTGTCACCTTCCACTGTTTTTTTGTTAGCACCATTAGAAAGAACAGATTTTTTCCTATTGAAATGAGTTTTTTTTTCGATGGTGTTCTTTCGAATAAGGAAGAAAAAAATAGCTCGAAGTATTGTCAGTTATGAAGAATTGGCATAATTAGGCTAAGACTGCAGAAAATTTTATTATACCAAAAGTTCGAATTTTTAACAACTTAAAGTACATTTAGTTGTTTATATAAATACTCTGATAAGAAAAAATCTTATTTATAGTAGTACTAACGAAAAGATGATGGAAGGTGACAAACCTGAGTTACAGTTCATTGAAATCAAGCTATTTTTCAAACAGGAATTGCCAATAATTTTCATGTATGCTACACAAAAGCTAATGAGCTGGAAATCACATAATTATTATAATCTATTAACAACTAAATGTACTTTAAGTTGTTAAAAATTCGAACTTCTATTATAATAAAATATTCTGCAGTCTCAGCCTAATTATGCCAATTCTTCACAACTGACAAAACTTCCAGCTTTTTTTTCCCCTCCTTATTCGAAAGAACACCATCGAAAAAAACTCATTTCGATAGGTAAAAATCTGTTCTTTCTAATGGTGCCAACGAAAAAACGGTTGAAGGTGACAAACTTGAGATACAGTGAGTTGAAAACAGCCGATTTTCCATTAAAATGATTTTGATAGACACTTAGGATGCCAATATCTTTTACAAATACAATGTTTAAGCTCTGCAGCTGTAAAACATTAAAAACAAGTATTTGGACAATAGAACTACGAAATATGAACCTTTGAATTTGTTTGGTTAAAAATTTATGAATCCAGGAAAAAGATTGCCCACCGCGTTTTTTTGTAAGTTGACATGCGTGCTACACAAAAATAATAAGCTTAATATATAATATAATTAATAATAAGTTTAATAAGCTCAATCTCACAAAAAATACTGGAGAGTATTGACAACTAAAAGTACTTTAAATACCAAAAATATTAGTTTCCCAGTGTGATAAAATTTTCTGCAGTCTTAACCTAATTATGCCAATTCTTCATAACAGATAGTATTTCAAGCTAATTTTTTCATCCTTATTCGAAAGAACACCATCGAAAAAAAAACTAATTTCGATAGGAAAAAATCTATTCTTTCTAGTGGTGCCAAAGAAAAAATGGTCTTAGGTGACAAACCTGAGATATAGGGAGTTAAAAACAGGCGATTTTTCAAAAGAAGCGTTTTCATCGACACTTAGGGTGCCAATATCTTTTACAAATACAATATTTAAGCTCTGTAGCTGTAAAACATTAAAAACAAGTATTTGGACAATAAAACTACGAAGTATAAACCTTTGAAGTTTTTTGGTTAAAAATTTATGACACCCTGAAATCCAGGAAAAAAATTGCCCACCGCGTTTTTTCGCAAGTTTAGGCACATGCTACACAAAATCTAATAAGCGCAATCTCAACGAATATACTGGAGAGTGTTGACAACCAAAAGTACTTTAAGCTCCAAAAAAAATTAGGCTTCCACTGTGATAAAAATTTCTGCAACCTTGACCTAAACATTGCAACTTGTTTCACGAAGTTCATCCGCCATTTTGGGCCACATTTTTTGCGGGATCCTAGCTCCTCCAGATTTGGATCTTGAAAGCTAAAAATTTGCACAGGTTAGTTTCATAGGCATGTCTACACCTCTGTAAAATCAAATCCAAATCGGAGTTGGTCGAGTGGGGACGATTTGAAAAATTGGTCCAGTTGACGTGGAATGACTCACGTATCGGTATTTAGCATGTACACTAGTACATTAGTGCACTACACGCTTTAGAAAATATTAAAGGCGTAATGATTTTTATCCTGATAACTTTGCAATTATGTGTCCTGCCCCCCCCCCCCCTAAAGCTATTACGAAGTCCTAGAAGGGTGGGGTTGTTTAATTCTGGATGTCCGTCTGCTATTATTTAATTTGTTTTACTAATAATGCTCACCAACTAAAACTTCTCCCACCAACTCAAAGCAGGATAGGTACAATTAAAGCTAATTTAAAAAATAGATATGACCTTCCTATTTTAGTAACTATAGAATGTTAATTTCTATTTTTTATGTTTTAGCTCCATTGCTAAATTTTACCAAGCGAAAATGTTCTACGCCTTCTTTTTTTAAATCTTTTTTTTTTTAAAGAGAAACGTCATCGAACAAGTGCTATTTCATTTCTATTTTTTGAATTTTATATACAGTTCACATCGTTTGCTGATCTTATCACTTTATTATTTATTTTAAACACTTATATCTAATTTTAAATAAGCAATATAACTATAACTAATCTAAATTCATTTCATCATTAAATATAAAGAACGGACGTTTAAAAAATGTGTTTAAAAACTAACTCACATTACATCAGAGATTTTGAACACATGTCTTTTACACTTATTGCTTCGCTATCTATATTTTAATTTCATTCCAATTGGAAAAATTAATCTACCAAAATTATCTCTCATCGGATTAAAAATTTAAAAACTGATTAATAGCTGATGTTATGAAGCAAAAGTTGCTATTTAGCCCCACTCCACATGATAAGAGGACAAAGATAAAGCGATATCGGAATCTACTTTTGTTATCGCGTTTATTAATAAATCTAAGAGCGGAAATTGGGATAAAAATATTTAGAGGAAAACATTCCATATAAGAAAAAACTTGAATTAGGGGCCGTACACACTTCTAAAATAGGTTAAGAAAGATCTAGTTATGTAAAATTAGCATTCAAAAAACATTCAATTGACCCTAAGCAAAATATGCACGTCGGAGTTTGAAACTTTCAAAACCAAAATATGCTTTATCGTTTAAAATGAACAATAAGGGCACTGCTCCACATTGAGGTAAAGCAGAAAAATAAAGCAGAAACGTAAAATGGATTAAATAGTGTTCCTATGGAAAGTACCCGGATTTTCGGTTTCTGCCTTCGGTTTCGGTCGCGCTTTCCGCTGATGTGGAGCAGGGCCCTGATTCAAAATGCAAAATCACCCAAGCTAGAGCACAGAGCGCAATGTGGACCTAAGTCCTATCCCCCCCCCCGTATTTATTTATTTATTTATTTATTTATTTAACGCTCAAACTTGCTTGTTTATATTTGGTGCTGATTTTAAATAGGAAGCACATTCTTGGCAGGATTTCACACAACTTACATTAAAATCAGCATTACTTTAAGAGCCGCGATTTGTAATTATGCTTTTTTTTACCATCATAGGAATTATTGATATGCAAAAATACACTTTGTACTGGGCAAGGGAAACATAAGATGATGCATTTCTCATTAATGCATTTTTTGCATTCAAATGTTTTGTAATGTTTATATATACTGCTTTATATGTGTACCAGCTACCAGCTTCAGGTATGTTGTAGTTGTAATAATGAGAATGAATAATATAAAAACCAATGGAAGCTTTCTTTATTTCATGATTTCATTGGGGAAAAAATGTAAATTGAATGGGGGAGTGTTCTAATTAAAAATGGGAGAAGAGGGCAGACACAGTGGGATAGTTTTCATTTCGTTTGCTATAATGTCTTTAATTTTAGTTTCAAAGAAATATTAACTACAGAGCATGATTATAGAACTCTTTAGCTGTTAATTTATTTATTATTTTTTTCATTTTTTCTCAATACAATCCTCCTAAACAACTGATTTTCGAAAGGCTCTCACGTTGCTCTACTGCTCCAAGTACGCCACAGTGAGACAAAACATGGAATACAGCGGGAAATTGAGACAGGTTCATAATCAGTTTTACTATGACAACATGTTATTACTATTTAACACAGGTTGATTTATACACATCACGCAAAACATATGAAAACAGTTTTCAAACGAAAATGCTTAAAAATAATTACAATATTTAAGCACAAGTGAGAATTGAAAAATTATTTGCAAAATAGCGTTCAGTACATTAAAAATAATTGTCATATTAAATAATACATTAAAGAATGAATAAATGGAAATGATAGAATGTAAACGATACCATAACTTCATTTTAATTTAGAGAAACTTCGGAAGTCATCAAGAAATTGTAACAATTTCTTTTGCTGTTTTTGAACCATCAAAAGCCATAAGTTTTCGCTAATTTTTCCCTGCTTTTACATGGTTCGACGGTGGGTGCAAAAAAAAGCAGAATGCTGTATTTATATTACAATTCATAAGAAATATCCATAAGTAACAACATAATAGAATCGAGCAAGAAAATGCAATCTTTACATGTATGTAAATGCCACTGAAATTAGTTTAAATAAAACAACATTAAAAACAATCCAATAGTAATTTAATTTTAAATCTTAATATTGTAAAATACTTCGCATTATTATAATTTTTTTGCTTTATAATGGGAAATTTTAGTAGTACAATAGGACGATGTACTTCTGTACCACTATCAACAAGTCCCACTCAAAGCCGTATTTTTAAATCAAGAGTCAAAAGCCGCACAATATTTATAAATTAAACAAAGAACATTACACGCATACAATTAAAAAAGTTTCAGTTTTAAATTAATGAAGTGATAATGATTATTGAGCAATAATTTATGCATCAAATTTAAAAAATCAAAACTTGCATAAATTAGACAAGTGACAAAAAAAAAGAAAGAAAAAAATCAAAAGAAGCTACAACTTCCCTACGAGATGAAAACATGTTAACTAAAATATGGAATACTTTTTTTAAAAATTGGAATTTTAGTTATTGGAAAATTCCATTTCTCAAATTGTACCCCATTCTCACTGCGTCCCTATCTCCCCTCTAATAATAAGTGCACAAAGATCATTTATAACATTGGAAAATAAAAAATAGAGGTAAAAATGAGCTATTGCAGCATTATAATACAATAAAGGAACAAAACTATCATAATTTTGAAGATGAGTAAATAGTATCACATAAAAGTTTTATTTGCACTAAAATATGATTCCCCACTGTTAAATATTAAAAGTATCCGACGCTTTTATCCATTGATACTCTAGTAGTTGGTTTTAAAAGATCAATTTCCGCATAAAATGAGTAGATGTTTTTTTTTTTTTTTTTTTTTTGTTAATTTCATCGATGGAAAAAAAAGCACTAATATTACAGTAGACATCTAATAAGTGGAATTAAAACCTTTTCATTTGAAAAATGCTAATAATTTGCTATCAATAATAATAGCATTTTTGATGTTAACAACAAATCATTTAACAAATACTGATTTCACGATATTGCAAAATGGCACAAAATATCTGTCACTGTACTGCCATTGATTTCACTGGGTGCAAGCATTAAACTCTGCCTAAATAAGTGAAAGCTCCATATTAAAAATCCGATCCTTCTAGGCGATAAAATTGGAAAATCTCGCCAAGTCTGTAATTATACAACTTTTGTTGCCTCTAGGGGTACTACTAGCCAGGAGTAAGGATATAAATGGCCCCTTACTCCCACCTTCCATGAATCGTTCCTCCATCATTTTTCTCTTCTACTTTCGATTTTAATGAGATAATGCGTCGGAAGCCTGGGATGAGAATAAAAAACGAGAATTTTTCTCATTAAAAAAAAGTTGAAACTTTTCTAATGTGAAAATCGTGAGTCGTAGAAAGCGGCTAGAGAAGCAATCGAATGTTTTTTAAATTGCATTTTTAACGACACCCAGTTATTTAAGTGGGAAGAAATAATTTTCTACTCTTCTTCTGTGATGATGAAAAAAAAAACCTTTTTTTTTTTCTATGAATGTTGCTTTTATTTATTTGCATGTGTAGGTATCAACATATGTATTTGTTTTTATGATTAAAATTATTTTTAAGAATGCTTTTTCTAAAGTCTTTTTATAAGCGTAACACTTTAAACTAAATAATTAATGGAAGCTCTTTCTCATATTACGGTTGTTTTTAAGCTTATTATTCGAGATAATTTTAAAGTTAAAAATTAAGTCTTGAAAAACTATGTTCAAGCACAACGTATATCTCACCAGAATGAGCATCAGTTGTTGGTCTTTTTTACATCACTTAGTTTCAAAAATAGTGAAAGTTTAAAGCCAAGCTTGTTCGTAAAATATTCCCATTTTGAAATGTTTTTTTTTTTTCATGCATTTTGTTCTACCTGCTTGTTTTCCCCATGAATCCTCAGCATCTGTATTTTTCTAACTGCAAGTTAGAATGGCCCTCACACTGAAACACTGGAGTATGATAATGAAAATGTAATGTTAACCCATTAATGCCTGAAATTTTTTTTCCAAAGATATTTTGTATCCTGGTTACAATTAGTGTTTAATGGACAAGAAAAATAATTTAAAAAATATCACGTGAAAAATAATTTTTTTATTTAAAAAAGAAAAAACGTTTTTAAAAAGGGACGCTACCCACCAGAGTGTGCATACTTGTTTTACTAAAAAAATTTTCTGCCTACGATATAATATCTGGAAAGACATTTTATAGGAAGAAATAAAAGCAGCAATTAACATAAACTGAAAAGCTGGGAATAATTTTAAAAACTTGGCTTTTTGCTCTTGAGATTGAAGGATGGAATTCTTGATAAAGATCATAATAAAACGGTTACACAACACACTTTACAATGGTTACGTGCTGCAATCTGTTAATAATGAATTGAAACAATACCAAAGTAATAATTTAACATTATTATTTGGTTGAAATGTTCATTTTTGAAAGATTCAGACACACTTTTTGGACCGTCCCTAAAAAGGGACTCCAGGCATTAATGGGTCAATATTCTTTCTTTTGGAAAAAAGATTTTGCAAGCGCGGATGCAGATGGGAGGTCATGGCGTCATGGAGGTCATGATCCGACCTAAAGCGAGCAAAAATTGCCAAAAGCTGGATTTTGGGGACTTATATTCCAGAAAAGTGCCTCAGACCGCGTATTTGAATCCAAAAATTGCATTTCCCCCCCTTCTCCACCCTTCCGCTATGACCCTCTCGAAAACCAGAAACTGGAATTTCTCTTGAGATTTTGACTGGGATCATAACCAAAACCATTAACCGTTAAAACTGCAACATAGTCTGTTTCCCCCTTGTTGTCACTTCCATGTACATTAGAACATCTAGTAACCGGCTGCTGATTAACCGGATCGACGAAGGACCGTATTGTCTCAACCAATCCAGATAATAGGGCAATATATTGTAGACAACACGTTATGAATCTGTGTTTAGATGATGTTTTACATCTCCTAGACTATAGATGGAAAAATAATGCTACTTAAAGCAACAACGAAAGTAACATTGAATATCTTTGCCTATCAAGGTATGGTTTGGCAACAGTGACCTTAAACACTACTCAGTTGAAAAAAATAGCTGAAAAAAAAGGTAATGTCAAAACTTCTGACGAGCCTTGCTAAAGTACGCTTAAAACACATTTTTGCTGCAACGATTTTTAACTTAGAAATATTTTTAAAAAAATTAAGGGCGAGGCAAAATGTTGGCACATTTCCACAATATAAGCTGTATTTTTCCAGTTGTAAAGACATTTTTGATTCTAACAAAAATGCATTTTTTGCAGTTAAAAAAGAAAATCTATACCTGCGACAATAGTGCGGTTCATCTAAAAAAAAAAAAAAAAATCAGTATGGTAGAAATTCAAGATTTGAATATGGTAATTTTAAGTGTTCTATACTCATTACGCTCATTACGTACAATAAATTATTTACTATGTATTGTTTTATTTATTTATTTATTTATTTATTGCATTGGGGAATCATAACGATGTACCACATCTGATGACACCATTTATCATCCACCACGCACCATAGTTTCAGATTAATAACTAGTACGTTTCCTTTTAATTTTTGATGAGAGTTAGGTGAACGATATATATTTGTTGTAATGTTCAAACTGCATTCATCAACAATTTTCTTAGACTGCTTGAAACGATTAAAAAAAAGAAGGAACTTACATTTTTATGACAGTAACCTTCATACGGGGCTCATTTTTCTTTACAGATCGATTTATTGTTCAAAAAAATATCAGACAAAGATCACAGAATGAAAATAAAGCTCATCAGAATTATACCCCCCTCCCCTTTTAAATCCTTAAAAACATGCTTCATTACTAAGGGGCAATTCCACGGTAACTTTCGTTACATTTTGACCAACTCTTATGCAGTTAGCTCCTTAGTACAGACAAATATTGTTATAAAAACCTTGTACAAAAGCATTCAGTGAAAATGCCAGTCAAAAGCAAAATTAAAATGCAAAAATATTCGATGCACTTAAATTTTACAAAATTTAGCAGTCAAAAATAAGGCAGTAACTTACGTTACACAAAAAGGGAACGGCATAATATGAAAATTGGTTCTAAGGCAAATTTCTGCTCTATTACAGCTGTTTTCTTGTTTGAAGTATAATTTATCAGTTTCTTATAATATTTAGGAATTAATTTTCTTAAATTTAAAATTTTATTTAAAAAATTGAATTTTATGAGAATTTTTAACTGGGTAACTGACGTTACAGTAACTTACTTTACAAAATTCACTTACAAGCCTACATTTATTACAAAAACTAATGAATGAAAATTACAGCTTAGTTTAGATCAAAATACTGAAAATTAACAATTATTGAGTTAAATTTACAGAAATTTAATGCCAAACTCAATGATCAATCAAAAATATTACAAAACATAAGACTTTTAAATGCATACTGGCCGCTGGTAATAACAAGTTTAGGTAATTTTATTTTCGAATCATGTTTTCTCTTATAATAAATTTCCTCTGTCGTTTCTGGCAATTTTTGATTGGTTCCAACTGCAGCCATTACTTTTACTTTAAACTCGTCTTCTTCAATAATCGTCACCACTCAAGGATACAATGTATTTTCGTACTTCACCACACACCAGTCACCAGCTTTTATCTGTTTTTTTCTCCTTATTCCTTAAAATACAACTAAACGAAACCCTACATTTTGTTCATTTCTGGTTCTTAAATGGTCATTGTGAATGTGCGGATCTTCAGAAATTTTTTTGATACATTTTGCTTTTTCTAACATATTTCAAAACTATTAAGAGTGACTTTTATTTATGAATCTGTAATATCCACATGACTTTTCTCATACCCCTTCTACAGCGCATCTTTTCTGCAGAGTTCAGTGGCATTTTAATGCAAAACAAAATATATTTCAATTGAAAGAGATAAACTATTTTTATATTTGTTTGTTCCAAAACATATTTGATAACTTTAAATCATAACAGAAGTCATTTTTGAATAATTCATAGTACATTACTTGCTAAATATTCTGAATGCAGTGATATTGTTTAAAGAGAATTATGATCTTAATAGCCAAAAAGAAGCATGTAATTTATAATAAAGGTGTATTATAATCTTATAAAAAAACAGACATTTTAAGAAATATGAGTAATCTAAATTAAGTAAATACAGTAGTACAATTAAAAGAATTATTGAATAAATTGCTTCTATTAACCACATAGGTTTTATTTACAATTTACTTTATTTCGAAACACAAGTATTGAAGTTCTACTAAGGTAACTTACGTTATCTGCATATGTGGGTAACTTACGTTACACGTTTTGATTGTAGCACAAAAAATTAAATAAACAATATTGAAAAGAAAAGTACTGTTATTTGCTTAGTACACATCTATAAGATAGAAAATATAACATAGTTAACATTGTATTGCCCTTTCTTTATTTGCTGTAAAAACTTTAACATGTTTTTGGTAACTTACGTTACATAGAACAGTGCCTTTTTGAAATTGACATAAATCACTTAATTAAATTGAAAACACTTGTTTCATCAATTCACAATATTAATTTAAAGTGTAATAAACAACAATCTTCCTTTGTCACATTTATCTAATGGAAAAAATTGATACTTATCAATGTTGAAAGTTTGACCATTTGCTTCACTGAAAATAAAATACTCTAATACCAACTTCAAAGTATTGCTGAAACTAAAAAACTACATTCCTATCAAAAAATTGTTATAAATAAGAAACTTCTAACATTTTTAAACCAAAAAATAAGCAGAATAGTCACATTACTCGAGTTTAATTTTTTCAACGCTTTTCCACACTTGCATGGAATTGCCCTAAGGTTAAGTTAAATGTTGCAATTTTTCATAATTTCCACTTCATGGGAGCTCCTAAAGTACTAAATGGTCATTGAGGACAAATACATTTTCCCACTAGACTGATAAATTTAGCTCTGTAGTAAAAGGCAAAACATTGTTTGTTTCTTACAGAAAGCAATTCTCGAGTGACTTTTCCATTCAATTACACTCTGTTTGAAAGAAGAGTGCGTGTGAACACGTTAGATGTTAAAATTATTCAAATAAATGTACCGATAATGGGCAACTTAAAAACATTACATCAGTTCTAACGTAACCAGTAATTGAACAATTGAGCAGCACATGGCCACAAAATGAACCACCGCTTAAGTACTAATTGCAAGATTATTTTACGTTTTATAAACATCAGTAATGGGCTATTAAATGCTTATCGAAATATAAAAATGCGTTTCACTTTAAAAAAAAAAAAAGTAAAACAGCATTTTGAAGTAGGGTTAGTAAAATTAGGACTGGCGAGAGGTACTGGGTGACCTAAATGTCTTCTTTTGTTTATTTGAAGGCAATTGCTTTAACTATACTCAGCAGTTATTTCAGTTGTTTCCATTGGTGTTCTTCAAGCATGTTTTATTTTGTGTACATTTAGCTTAAATTCATAGTTATTTAAGAAATTTCAATTTGGAAGAATTTTATCAATTAGTTTGGATTAGCTTTAAGTTAGATGCAGAGTGTATATATATATATACTTTTAACAAGCATGGCAGGTCGCGCACTGCTACATCATCTTTAACTTGATAATAGTGGGAAGAAAAAAACAACGTGAAAATACAATTTTCATTCGGTCATCCACTTTAGAGTTATTAAAAAATTGACCGGAAGTGAATTGGAATGACATCGATTGATATTTTCATTCTATATAAATGAACTAGTTCATGCAGATAAGATGGCTCTTGAAAAACATGACCGAGATTTAAAGATACGATTTGGTCGAAATTATCCCAAAATGATGTGACTCTTAACCTCATTTTTATTCATTTATTTTCTTTTCACCAAGAGTAAAAATATGCATTAAAAACTCGTGTTTATAATAGGTTAAAACACAACAGATTAGCTAGAGATATGCTTTAGCTTACTAATTCAGGGGTGCCCACAGAGGAGGATTATGGCGCAAGTTGCGCCATCAAAATTGGGGGGGGGGGGGGATTTTTTAAAACTAATTTAATTATTGAAGTTAAAAATGCAAGACAACGTGTCTACAAGTCCAACTAAAAGGATTAAAAAGAGTTAGAAAACTCTGGCATATAGCTATTTCGGGGCTATTATAAATGAAGCCCCATCATCAGTGCAAAAAGATGATGGTTCACTGACACCAGTCAAGTGAACCAGGAATGCAAGAAACGTGAGGGTAAATAAACAGAACAGGCAGAGTAGGTACGCAGAAACTATAACGTCATGGGTTAAACACGACAACTGCGCAACAAGTTGCGCAGTTGTCGTGTAACCACTCATAAATTTGAGTGCTCACTACACTCAAACTATTTGTTATTTATTTATTTTTTTTAATTTTCTTACCTAGTTAAGACAATAATCAATGTGTTAATTATGTTATGCATTCATATAACTTTATCAACAATAATATGAAAATTGGTTTCAAAAATTGGATAAAATTTTGAAATTATTTTGGGAAAATAAGGCGAATGGAAAAAAAATAAATCTTCTCAGAAATAAATTAGCAACTTTTGCTAAAATCAGAATTGTAAAGGAAAGAAAGAAAAACAGTGATGGGGAAATTCGTAGTAATAAAAATAATCATCTTGATCATTAATCGGCCTGGCCGATAAATCGGCCGATTATCATCCGCCGATTAATCGGTAATCGGCCAATTTGCTTATCGGTGCATCCCTAGTACCAATTATACGTTTTGTCGTACAGAGACTCCAAAAGCTTATAAACGGTGCTTCATTGCATATGGTTATTGCAAGTCGATTGGTACATCAAAGAAATTTTACTTATGTTAAAAATAAGTTTATATATTTATGTTTTTAATTTAGAGGAAAATTTTCATTCGGACACGGACAGTATACAAGATTCTCTAAAGTCGAGCTATTAGGAAAAAAATCAAACACTTGAGCATACATTTTTATTTTCTCTCTGCGTGTTTGTGTGTGTGCAAGCAATTTTGCATTATGTGACTGATATTAGCTTTTTAAAAGAAAAAGCTTTTAGTCTTTTCTTTTTGGGAGGTTGGTTCATTAAAAACTAATTTTAAATTCAGTGAGTACTTCGCATTTCTCATGAATGCATTACTGTTAATATACCAGCTAAAAACAATTCGCTAACATATCCTTTGAAATTCCTAAATGTCTCATCTCTCATGCCGTTTAAAGGCGTTTGCATATTCTCGTACAGTTACTTTATTCATAATATTTTGTAAGAGCATTTCTGATATTTTAAAATCAACTGCATAATATGCATTCATTGACGAACATATAGTATAGTATAGTCTACATTTAGAATGACCAAGGCCGTCGTTTGGGTGTGGATACCGGACCTGTAGTACCGGGTCTCGGAGCTTTGGGGGCTCCGTAAGGTCATGAAACCATGAAACTGTTTTTCCAGCAATGATGTTGATAATTTCATCGAAAAAAAATTAAGAGATTTCTAAAAATGAAAAGAAAAAAAATCGTGCATTACATTGCTGATTTGCAACATGTAATACCACTGCTATTACAAACATGAATGAAATACGTTTGGGCGAAATAAAATTGTAAATATAAATATTATATTTTGTGCAGACTTGGAATTGCAATTTTAAATGTACATTAAACTTAAATATTCAATTAATGCAACATCACACATGATTGCAGTTTTCAACTATTCATTTTGAATATTATAAATGTGTTAATGATAGGAAATGAAGTGACGGCATTAAATTATGCAATGAGAAGGAGGGGGGGGGGGGAGGTCATGGAGCCCGTCATTAAAATTGGTACCGGTCCCCAATTACAGGTAACGGCGGCATAGTGCTTGGCGAAAAACGGTGCTGCATTTATATCCAAAAAGTAGTTTTAACAAAAGTGTAATACTAAAAGTAAAAGTAATTTCGCACTAGGGAAAAAAACAATTGCTTTAATATTTCGTTAAAATTACTACTGCAAAACTCCAAAAATATTAATTGAAGTCATACATGGCTTTTATTGCTTATAAATGCAAGATTGACTTTTAGTACCAGCTCCTTCAGCCAAATTACACAATATTAAAACGACTTTATTGAGAAGTTATTTGCAAATGAATAAAAAGAACATTTTGATTATTTAATGTACTAAAATTTATAAATGCTACAATTGAATCAAAAGAAAGTTTTCTTTTCAGAAATAATGAATAAACATCTAAATTATAAAAAAAAATCTGAGACGAATTGTGTAACCTCCTCCTTTGTTGAAGTCGGTTAACAACAGCAAACATCATTATTTCTAAAATTATTATCACTAAAAGTACGGTGAGATAGCGGCGAAAATACTCAAGCTCCAACAAACAGCGTGGCATGCATGAATTTTGCACACATTTACACTTTTTGTAGTAATTAATTAGAATATCAACAGTAATACATAAACAAAAAATGAAAAGTAGGGGAACGTGGGGCAAAGTGAAATAGTTAAGATAACATACCTGTTTCAAAATGAACAAATTGAAAATTTGTCCTAAAAATCGGTGTACATGAAGAAGGAATAATTTATTTGAAAAATAACTATGGTAGAAATGTTATTTTTTATTTTTGGCAGTTTTTTTTTGCGTCTTCGAAAAAAAGTGGAAAATTTTGCCTCAAAAAACCATGGGGCAAAGTGAAAAATACAGTATTTTTGTAATAACACATTTTTTATTTGATGCGTTACAGTAATTGTCATCAAGTGAATGAGTAAATAAACGAATACAGGAATTGTTAATAATGAAAAATAAGCGAATAATTAAATAAATTAATTAATTTATATATGAAAAAAGAAATGATTGAATAAAATAGAGAATGAATAATAGAATAAGTGAAGGAATGAATAAATAAGTGAATTAATGAGTCAAACACCGTGAATAAATCAATAAATGAAGAAATACGTACGTTATTTAGTAAATGAATGCATAGACAAAAGAAATGAACTATTTCACTTTGCCCATCACTTTCCACGTACCTGACAAATTACATTGAACATTTAAAATCAAAACATGCCTAACTTAAACTAAATAAGAACTGCACTGGACATCAGAAGATCTCAATTAGTAGTTAACATGATAATTACAAAAAAAAATTATTTTATAATAAGAAATATTTTTGAAAAATCACAAATATTACAATAAAGGTATCAAATTTTGAAAATTACTAGAATAATTTTTTTCGTTGATATTTAGAGCTATTTATTTCATGACTGGAATCAACTATATGTCTAGGATCTTCGTTAAAATATTGCAAGATAGGTGGCCGTTGTAACTTTCTCGCAACGTTTTCCAATATCTTCAAATCAAAGTGTTGACACGTTGTCTTTAAAATTAACGATCTGTCAATCAATTGCAACGTGAAAAAACGCAGAGGTAACGTTAATGTTACTAGGGGTACTTACTGGTATGCGAACATATCCAGTCTAGAGCCGCTATATAGACAGGCCGACGCATCAAGATTAAGTTTCACCACTTTGGATCCAATTCCTTAACTTTTACTTTCAATTTTCATTGTTGTGGAGTAGGGTTACCGGAAAAAAGTTTTGGCACATTACTAAGCTTTGCCAAATCCACGTGCCGCTAATAATTGCTCACAGTGAAAAATTACCAAAACGCGATTACTGGCCAGAAAAGACAACCACTCAAACACACAAACACGTGTTGGA